>JAPJBO010001361.1:0-48454 GCA_030068145.1 Diplonema papillatum | reverse complement strand
CCCCATATGACCACCATATGACCACCATATGACCACCATATGACCCCTATATGACCCCCCAAAAAGGTCGAGTTGGCGTCCTACAGGTGAAGTATACAGGAATAAGGTGTGGATGGCGTCTTGATTCAAAAGGTCCAAAAAAGGTCGAGTTGGCGTCCTAAAATTTGTGAATCAAAAAAGGTCGAGTTGGCGTCCGAGAGGTGAATGAATCAAAAAAGGTCGAGTTGGCGTCCTATAGGTGGAATGAATCAAAAAAGGTCGAGTTGGCGTCCGAGTAGGACGCCATCGGGAACGGCGCCACCTTTAGCTCAGGGGCCAGGTGTCTGTCCCACCAGCTTCTATTTTGACCATAGACAGGACAGAAGTGCAGACGGCAGCTAGGTTGAAAGAAGCTGGAAAACAACAGGCAGAAGAAGAGGAAGAAGAAGAGGAAGAAGAACAGGGTAAAATTTTTGCAACTCAAACCTGGGGCAGTCAAGCTTTCCCCTCTGATGATGAGCAGGAGACTGGGGAGCCTGCTGAGGGTTCAGTAACCCCAGGCACAATGTTCCACAGCCCTGTCTTCGAGCCAGAGCCCAAAAGAAGGAAGCTAATTCTCAGACGCCCCTGGAGACTGGGGACCCCTGCTCCACCTTCTCCAACCAGCCCATGAGCAACTACAGAACTGGCTTCAGGCTCACACAAACTCTTGATATCATGCAAGGTCAAAACCTTGTGTCTTTTTGAAAATGGCAAAAAAAAAAATTCCGGAAAAAAAATTGGTTTTTTGAATTTTAAAAGTTTGGAACAAACTCTGCAGGAATTTTTGAGGAAGTTGAGCTAAATTTTTTTTTTCCAAAAAAATTTTTAGGGCTCCATCGGCCCCGCGGGAGCGTTTTAAAAAGACACAAGGTTTTGACCCTGCATGATATTGACCACACGGCACCTTTTTCTTTGATTTCACTTCACAGTTGTTTGTTCAATCCAAACACTGAACCAACTTTCACTTGCACTTGAATCAGCAGCTTGTTTGTTCAGACTCAAACACAGCTTCAGCTCCTCGGTTGTTTCTTCACACCAGCTTGTTTGTTAAGACCCAAACACAGCTTCAGCTCTCTCTTGACTTGTCCAAACGCTGCACCAGCATTTTCGAATCACCAGCTTGTTTGTCAGACCCTAACACAGCTTCAGCTCTTTCTTGACTTGTTTCTTCATTCCAAACACTGACCTTTCACTCAGCATTTTCGAATCACCAGCTTGTTTCAGACCCAAACACAGCTTCAGCTCAGCTGTGTTTCAGCTTTTTCTCATCAACGCTCTTTTGCTTGTTCACTTGTTTTGCTCATAGCTTGATCACAGATTCGTTAGTTGTGTTGGTGGGAAGTCACAAAGCACACAAAGAGCTACAGGGAGGGGAAAAAGAAAAATGGGGGAAAACGCCATCCAGGGTCACAAGGCCTGGACAGTCACTTGTGGCTGAGCTGTTGAGTGACCCACATTGTTGAGCAGATCACAATCTGAACTTTTGGTCTGGACAAGAAATCTGAGATTTTGGCCTGAACAAGAAATCTCAGATTTTGAGCCTGAACAAGAAACCTGAGATTTTGAGCCTGAACAAGAAATCTGAGATTTTGGTCTGAATAAGAAATCTGAGATTTCGAGCCTGAACAAGAAACCTGAGATTTCGGCCTGAACAAGAAATCTGAGATTTGCAAAATCTGAGATTTTGGCCTGAACAAGAAATCTGAGATTTTCTGGACAAGAAACCTGAGATTTGGCCCAGCAAAAAAAAAAGTTGGGTTCGCAAATCTCAGGTTTCTTGTCCAGGACAAGAAACCTGAGATTTCGCGTTTGCAAAATCTGACACCCGCCATCGAGGAGAGCTTTGAACTCCTCCTTGGAAATTGGAGGAGGTGGTGGTGCAACTGGGTGGTCTTTGCGGTTGGTAAAAGCTTTGTGTCCTGAAGGGCTTGGTACAGTTTCTTTAGCATGCAGGGTCAAAACCTTGTGTCTTTTTAAAACGCTCCCGCGGGGCCGATGGAGCCCTAAAAAAAATTTTGGAAAAATATACGTTCTCTCACTGGTCAAAGTGGGAGAAATTGGGGAAAACCCACTGTAGTGAGTTTTTGTTTTTCGGGTTGAGGGGGCCTTGTAGAGGTCCCGAGGGGGTGGAAAAGGCCTCGAGGCAGGGAAAACGGTCGCCACGAGGGGCCCCGAAGGGGTCCCGAGTGGCGACCGTTTTCCCTGCCGAGAGGCCTTTTCCACCCCCGAGGGACCTCGGAAAGGCCCCCGAAACCCGAAAAACAAGAAACGAACGCACAGTGGGGATTTTTCCCCAATTTCCGACCACATTTGACCAGTGAGAGACTTTTTTTCTCTCACAATGGAAGTTTTTTGAACTGGCAGGTGCCAGGTTTGCCACACCACCAGATAGTGCTGGTTTGGTAGTGTGTTTGGGTGGGGGGGGGCGTGGTTCAGCATGATTTAGCCGGGGTAGCCAAAACTGCATACTACTGCACTTTTGACCTGTTCTTGACCACTTTCAGCCAAAAAAATGGGGGAAAAAAAAAATTGGCACCAGTGAAAAAAAAAATTTTTTTTTCACTAGTGAAGAAAAAAAGTTTTTTTTTCACTAGTGAAAAAAAAACTGGGTGTTTTTTTTCACTAGTGAAAAAAAAAATTTTTTTTTTCACTAGTGAAAAAAACACAGTGGGTAAAATTGGTTTTTTGCCCACTGCCAGTGAAAAAAACTTCTCAGAGTGAGAGAAAAAAAATTTGCTCAACTTCCTCAAAAATTGCTGCAGAGTTGGTTCCAAACTTTTAAAATTCAAAAAACCCATTTTTTTTCCGGAATATTTTTTTTTGCCATTTCCAAAAAGACACAAGGTTTTGACCCTTCATGTTAGGCAAGACAAGGTTCTGTACCATGCAGGGTCAAAACCTTGTGTCTTTTTAAAACGCTCCTGCGGGGCCGATGGAGCCCTAAAAAATTTTTTGGAAAAAAAAAAATTTGCTCAACTTCCTCAAAAATTACTGCAGAGTTTGTTCCAAACTTTTAAAATTCAAAAAACCCATTTTTTTTCCGGAAATTTTTTTTTGGCCATTTCCAAAAAGACACAAGGTTTTGACCCTGCATGGTACCATGCAGGGTCAAAACCTTGTGTCTTTTTAAAACGCTCCCGCGGAGCCGATGGCCTCCAAAAAAAAAATTTGGGAAGAAAATCTTTTGCTCAACTTCATCAAAAAATACTGCAGAGTTTGTTCCAAACTTTTAAAATTCAAAAAATCCATTTTTTTTTCCAAAATTTTTTTATTTGGCCATTTCCAAAAAGACACAAGGTTTTGACCCTGCATGGTACTTTCCTTGGAAGCTCACGTATCAGGAAGTATGGTGATCCCCTGACAACAATCCCTACAAAGCGCATGTACTCGTATCCAACAGGTGTCCCTCTTCTGTCTTTCACGATCCTTCCTCCAATTGAGAATTCGTCTATTTCAATGATGGCTCCAGGGCCACCCAGTGGAAGGTTGACAATTTCCATTTGCTGGACCTCATCACCAACAATACGCTTAAACCCAGCTTCCCACTGGCGGGTGTCAGATTTTGCAAACGCGAAATCTCAGGTTTCTTATCCAGAAAATCTCAGGTTTCTTGTCCAGAAAATCTCAGGTTTCATGAAACCTGAGATTTTGGCCTGGACAAGAAATCTGAGATCTTGAGCCTGAACAAGAAACCTGAGATTTCGGCCTGAACAAGAAATCTGAGATTTGCAAAATCTGAGATTTTGGCCTGAACAAGAAATCTGAGATTTTCTGGACAAGAAACCTGAGATTTTCTGGAGAAGAAACCTGAGATTTTCTGGACAAGAAATCTGAGATTTGGCCCAGCAAAAAAAAAAGTTGGGTTCGCAAATCTCAGGTTTCTTGTCCAGGACAAGAAACCTGAGATTTCGCGTTTGCAAAATCTGACACCCGCCTTCCCACTTTGTGACCGTCTGACGTGCTAGTGGGCAAAGTGCAAGGACTACTGCT
Source organism: Diplonema papillatum (assembly GCA_030068145.1). NCBI lineage: Eukaryota > Euglenozoa > Diplonemea > Diplonemida > Diplonemidae > Diplonema > Diplonema papillatum. The sequence continues at coordinate 44,443 of JAPJBO010001361.1, read as the reverse complement.
TTTGCAGCACCAAATACAAATCCAAGTATCAAACAGAAGAACTCAGCAATGCTGATTTTGAGAGATCCACCTTTGCTAGACTTCCCAATAGATGTGCTTAAAATTCCTGCAGTCGAGTACGTCAACGGGCAGTCTCTGCAGAAGAAGACAGGCCAGGTAAGTTTCCGGCTTGTGTGGGCACCTCTCCAAACCAAGTTGTCTAGCTGTTTGCTGCACTTGCAGGTTATGGAGGGAGGAATCACACCATACTCCTGAAGCTTCTTGGCCATTGCTTCATCCCCCTGCTGGATTAACTTGACCAACCCAAATTCTGGTTTTGCCTCCACACGCTTCCGAAAGATGCCACTGTAGCCTTCTGCCCTGTCCTTTTGCTTCAAGGTGATAGGGCCCACCTTGCGCTGCTTTGCACGCTGCCTGTGTCTTGCAACAGGAACTGGCCTGCTGTCTTCTTCTTCTTCTTCTTCTTCTTCTTCTTCTTCTTCTTCTTCTTCATCTTCTTCATCTTCTTCGTCCTCAGACAAAGCAACACCTTCAAGCTGCAGGGGAGGTGGGCCAGCTGGACCTGGATGCTTCCTTTTCACTCCCCCCCTTCCATTGGCAGCTTCACATTCTGGAACCCAAGTCAGGAAGAATAGTAGCAACCCAAAGAGGGCCAACATCTTGCTTCCTTTGCTCTAGGTGTAGTAGTGTTGTTGTTTATTTCACCTGTTTTCATTTGGGTCGACCAGTTGCACCTTATGAATCCACTTCATTCAGTTGTCCTGCAGCGCTGGTGGGACACAATACTGAAATGAAAGGGAGCAGAAGACAGAAGATAGTTGAAGCATGGCTAAAAATGAAAGAGAGTTGAAGAATGGTAAAAGTGCCTCAAGACAGAAATCTGGTTTAGCCTGTGTTTCCTCCCAAAAGGGAAGATCAAGACAGAAATCCAGTTTGACCTGTGTTGGCAAGTGTGGCCTCAAGCCAGAAACCTGGTTTAGCCTGTGTTTCCTCCAAAAGGGAAGATCAAGACAGAAATCCAGTTCAGATTTTGCAAATCTCAGATTTTGCAAAATGGGCCAATCTCAGATTTTGCGTATTTCACCAAAATCTCAGATTTTGCAAAATCTGAGATTTTCAGAACTACAACAACAAAAATTTTGGGTCAAATTTTTTTGGGCTCAGCTTTAGGACAGTTCCAGGCAGTGTGTTCTGTCGGATTGGGGGGGTTGCGCCTTCGGCGCTTAAAATTTTTATTATAAGAGATGGCAGGAGGTTGCCACCAGTTGATTTCAGTGTGTGGGGTCCCTATTTCAGGTGTTAAAATTTCGTTTGCAACACTCAAATTTCGTCTGCTTAGGAGCACTTGATTTCAGTGTGTGGGGTCCCAATTTCAGTTGGTGAAAATTTCGTTTGCAACACTCAAGTTTTGTCTGCACAGGAGCACTGCATTGTGTGAGGAAATCGAAAGCCTCAGATTTTGCAGACCTGAAATCTCAGATTTTGCAAAATCGAAAATCTCAGATTTTGCAAATCTCAGATTTTGCAAAATGGGCCAATCTCAGATTTTGCGTATTTCGCCAAAATCTCAGATTTTGCAAATCTCAGATTTTGCAAAATCTGAGATTTTCGATTTTGCAAAATCTGAGATTTCGCGTTTGCAAAATCTGACACCCGCCAAACTTCTCCCCTTTGTACAGAAACAAAAAGTGGCTGGCAGGAACACAGAAAGCTGATGGGTTGTGGAAGCACCTAAAGGCCTCACTCAAAACAAAAAACTGCAAGAACCGTTCAAAGCCATCTGAGATTCTATTGACCCAGTGGAAGATGTCACACACAGGTCTTGACCTTGTCCACTTCTTTCTGTGTGCTTTGGCCGCAAATTCGGCTCAGAGGTGGGTAGCATGCAGGGTCAAAACCTTGTGTCTTTTTAAAACGCTCCTGCAGGGCCGATGGAGCCCTAAAAAATTTTTTGGAAAAAAAAAAATTTGCTCAACTTCCTCAAAATTACTGCAGAGTTTGTTCCAAACTTTTAAAATTCAAAAACCCCAATTTTTTTCTGGAATTTTTTTTTTTGCCATTTTCAAAAAGACCCAAGGTTTTGATCCTGCATGGTAGGTCCCTCCCCCCCCTGGTGGTGAACCCACTCACATACTGAGAGTAGCTGGGCCCAGCTTTTGACTCCAAAAGCTATTTCTCATTGTGTCTGGCAGCTCGAAACCTGAGGCTTGGGTTGAAATTGGTCCTGACGGAGTATCCGAGCAAGCGGACGGTGGTGGACAAAGTATCCGAACTAGTGGATACAGATTTCAAGTTTTCCCATATTTCGGCCATTTTTGGCCATTTTTGCCAATTTTTGACCCAAATCTTTGAACCCAAAACTTTGACCCAAAATTTTCAACCCAAAATGTTAACCCAAAATTTTGACCCAAATTTTTGACCCAAAATTTTCAACCCAAAATTTTGACCCAAAATTTTTGACCCAAGATTTTGAACCCAAAATTTTCAACCCAAAATTTTTTGACCCAAAATTTTGAACCCAAAATTTTGACCCAAATTTTTTGACCCAAGCACTAGGTGTAGATTTGACCCTAAATCCAAACTCGACTGAACCCAACTCCGACCAACCGGACATATATGTCCGGTTTAATCTGGATTTTTCTGTAGGGGTGCTCAGGAGGCACCAAAAAATTCGCAAAAATATGGAATTCACCCATTTCGAGCAAATCTTTTCATTGCCGCCCTCGAATGTCAAAAATTCGTCAGCAATGACGATTGAAACCAAGTGGCAAGATTGGGGAAACCCCCGGAAAACCGGCTTTTTCAATGCCTTGTCATCAACAGTCGAAACAATCTTGGGCAGTGAAAAGTACAAAATGTCTGGAAGGAAGCGGGCGGCCACGGATATGGAGAGTGTGGGGTCGACAGAAGAAGAGGACAACGAGGAAGCAGAAGAGGTGGAAGAGGAAGAGGACGAGGAAGAAGAAGAGGATGAAGAAGAGGAAGAGGATGACGATGACGACAACAACAGGTCGGGAAGGACAGTGCGCGAACAAGTGCATCATCTCGACGCCACCGCGCTTGGGCGGGTGACAGTGGTCGACTCTTGCGGGAACTGGGACAGGCAACGGTCGCGACGTGAGTTCGGCGGTATCCGGGGTGTGACACTGCAGCTGCGTGACGAGCAGAGCGGGGTGGAGTGCGGGTACATCGCACTCATGCGAGCGATGGAGGGAAGTTTTGCGATGCCATCGGCATTGAACATTCTCAGCTTCGCCCGCGAACATTTCGACGTGCGTTGCAGGAGTGTGGCACGCTTACCGGAGCTGGACACTTATCAGGTATCGAGCTTCTGCCTCCAACACGGTATCGGATTCCAGCCCAATCCGGAGACAGTGTACACAGCGCTGTACAACTGGGCCGTGCTGAGAGGAACCGGCTCAGTCGAGCGAGGCGAAGACCGACCCCACCCGGCCAACGTCGTGTTCCTGGCCAACCCGCGGGTTCAGAGCGGTGATCTCGGCCACTTTATGAACATTTTTTTTGGCGAGCCACCAAAAGAACAGGCGCCGAAGTCCTCCGCAAAGCCTGCACCGAAGCGCCCCGGCCGACCACGAAAAGGACCGGCACAGAAGCCCCCCGCAAACCCAGCACCGCGAGGCCGCCCACCGAATACTGAGAGCGCTGCGGTCAAGGCAGCAGGTGCAGCGATCAAGTCCTTGTCGTGGAGCAGCAAAGTCGAGCCCAACCTCGAATTCCCTTTCAACGCCAAGAAGACCGGACCGAATCCGTCCTACGACCTTGATGAGGATTCCTCCCCCACTGACATCTTCAGATGCATGTTCACCGACCTGGTGGTCACCCAGATCATTGGGCACATGAGTGTGTATGCTGCAGGGAAAGAGGGTATCTCGTACGAAGCACCCGATATTGCGGAATTTCTTCGCTGGTGTGCTGTCACATACGCGATGGGGTTGTCCGTGAAACAGGATCTCTACTCGTACTGGTCCGTGGACCCTATCGAACAATGCGCGTTTTTTTCTGAAACCATGTCCAGGAAAAGGTGGCACGATATTCACAGGACGCTGCACTTCACAGACCCCCTCAGTGGAAAGAAGGAACACCCGGACCGACTCATCAAGATAAGAGATATTTTCCAGCTTGTGTCTCTCCAATGGCGGGATGTCTATGCTCCCGATAAAGAACTTAGCTTTGATGAGTCGATCATCAAGTACAAAGGTCGTGTCAGCTTCAAGCAATACATGCCCATGAAACGGCATCGATTCGGTTTGAAGTGTTTTGTTCTGGCTGAGTCACAGACTGGTTACACATTGGTATCGTCAGTGTATACCGGTAAGATTGACACGGATACTAACCCTGGCCCCGTGAACGTTGGTGAGCGTGAACTTCTTGCAGCTGCGGCTCTGTATGCATACTCAGGAAGGCACATGTACATGGACAACTACTACACAAGCATTCCCCTCATGCTAAAATTATACACCTTGGGATTCCACGCGGCCGGAACTGTCCGCAAAAATCGGAACGGGATCCCACTTTTTAGCAAGTCCCAAAAGAAGCGCGGCCGCCCATCCCAAGCGGATAAGGCTGCGGCCCCGAAACGCGGCCATTGCCAGTATCGCCAAAGTTCGCCGATCACGTTCTTGGAGTGGGTTGACAAGCGTGAAGTCCGCATGTTGTCAACACTCCCCATTGGAACAACAATGACCGAGCTTGAGCGTCGCTGCAAGGGGGGAAAGCGGTTGAAGGTCAGTAAGCCAGACATCGTGGTTGCTTACAACAAACACATGGGGGGGGTAGATCGCTGCGACCAGTACCTTGCCCGGGCGACACGATTCATGCAGGGCAAACGATGGTATATGAAAGTCTTCTTTTATTTGCTCGAAGTGTCTGCGTTGAACAGTTTTATCTTGTACAAGCGTCTTGGTAAGAATCGCGGGTCCTTACCCTTCAAGGACTTCAGAAAAGAGCTCATCCGCGGGTTACTTGCTGACAACCGCAGTACTGAGGACTTCAGCCCCGGAACGCGCACACCTCGGGCTAGCGACCACCCGTCGCGCCTGGATGGCAAGTTCCATGCCATTCTGGAAACAGACACCCGCGTTGCGTGCAAATGCCATGTTCGTTTGGTCAAGACGAAATATGTCTGCAAAACATGTGGCGTGGCTCTGTGTCCCGCTCCGTGTTTTACCCGGTTTCACACCCTCAAGAACCACCATTACTACGAGCCGGAAACTCCTGGGACCCAGCGCTTGAAGAAACGAGGCGGCCGCCCTTGCAAGCAGGGGCGCCCTCCCACACTCAAAGGAGTGCGTCTGACGTATACCGAGTCTACTGATGAAAGTGACTGCAGTGGCCAGTAGTTGCGTGAACTGCCCACCTGCCCCGTACCTCAATTTCCTGCGTCTTGCCCGTTATCTCGCCATCACTCCAACCCCCTACCCCCGGAACGCACGCAAAATGACGTCTGCCGCCTTTCTTCTTCTCTTTTGCTCAAGCCCAACCTAGGAAGGAAATCTAAACCACGCGAGAAAACAAAAGATTGTCAAGGTTGCGGTGAAACGTTGTCGACGAATTAGAGACGGTCATAAGCGAGAAGACGATGACAGACTAGTGCAACATCATGTCAAAATTTCGCCTTCCAAGGGCGGCAATGGAAAGATATGCTTCGAAATCGCAAAATTCCAGCCCCAGAATGCCCAAAAGAGCGAAGGCACTCTATAAAAATGAAAAATAGGAAAAAGTGGAAATTAACCTGTAGGTGCTTGGTCGGAGTTGGGTTAAAGCCCAAACTCGACCTAAAACACAAACTCGACTTAAAACACACACCAAACTCGACTTAAAACACAAACTCGACTTAAAACACAGTCAAACTCGACTTAAAACACAAACTCGACTTAAAATACAGTCAAACTCGACCTAAAACACAAACTCGACTTGTAGCACGGGCCAAACTCGACTTAAAACACAAACTCGACTTGGGTGTACTTTTCGCTTTTTCAGGAAATATCTGCTGATTTTCACCTAAATAGTACGAGGGGGGGGGCTTTACACAAGCCAGAAATACCAGCGCCGCAGGCGCCGAAAATTTTTTCAAGCTATTGGGCCAGTCGCAGGTTCCGAAATTGAGGCTGTACGTTGCTTCAACGATGATCCAAAGGTGCAGTAACCGGTGCCGTGTACAGGCGGCAGAGGCGTTCGTGCGGAAATCGCAGGAGCGACAGCAACACGAGGTTACTAGTCTGCGGCAGCGAGACTTGCGGCGATGGAGGCCCTGGTTCAGCAGCATTCTGTAGACGGACCCCGCGATGCGATGATGGGAGAGATTCCTCGGAGACACCCTGCAGACGTTGCAGGTGTGAAGGAGTGGGTGAACGAAGTTGAAGATGATCCCCACCGTCTGGTCTTGCAGCTAGAGGGCCGATGGGTCGTGCCGTATCTCAGCTCGACGGGGGTAAAATCCTTCAGGACGCGTTCACTGCTCTTCGTCATTGGATCTTCGCCGCCAGATGGAGGATTGGTGGAAAACCTATCATTTGACTCTGGGCAACTTCCTTTTGCGGCAAGTGTTGCTGCAGTTCTGTTTCGTGCGGGACAGGGTCCCACGGGCAGCGCTTGGAGAAGGAGGACACCTCGATCCACGAGGTGCTGCGTGCAGCTGCGTCGTGTTCCCCCGCCAAGAACGTGCCAGCTTTCTCTTCTCGTCAGAAGAAGGCCATGCCGCGAACACGGACGGGAAACGCAGAGGCGGTGGGGAGGCATTACCTAGCTTCTTCCCCGCTTCACTCGGCACGAGCAGGGGCGTTTCCTCGGCTACGCTCGACGATGTCCCGCAGAAGAAGGAGCACCCCGCCCTTCGGCGCATTCGACGAAGGCTCACTGCCAAAAGTTTCTCTCTTCGGACGAGCAGTCCTTCGTCTTGTTCAAAGTCGAATAGGAAAAGAAGAAAAAGGAAAAGAAAAGAGAATCACCCCTACTCGTACCTCCAGAGTGAACAACGAAGCAGTGGTTCCAGCAAAGGAAGCCTGGGGGAATTTGCTGTGGGATCGTTGCTCACGTAGCACGCATGAAAGGAAGGGAAACTCGTTCAATGGTCGTTCGCGAATCCACCGAATACATGGTAACTTGCGAGATGGAAGAAAAGGTCTCACCAAGGTTGGAGAAACAACCCGGTGAAGTCACTTTGGGGGAAAGGGAGGGTGGGCAAAAATCCAACGGATAGCTAGGAGAAACAACCCACTACCTGTGTTGTTCGTACGTGCACTTCCGCACCTCTGTACACAAATTCCCTCAGTGGGGTGCTGCAAGCATTCCGGCATATCGGCATGCCTGCCCAGTCCCTGCACGGGCACTAAGAGCGGTCGGGGGAGCCATTCCTGTGCACCAGGCCCGGCCGGTAACCAAATTAAATTTGGTGGCTTGGGCCCGCCGTCAAGTACCCGAGCTGCAGCTGGCGGCCCTTCTTGCGTGGAAAACCGCAAGTCGTTGGGGGGAAGTGACCCAGTTAGGATCACACCAGTTCTTGAAAGTGACAAACTCAAAAGTGGTCTTAGACTTGGCATCAGTTCCGAAGTCGCGAAGAGTCAACCCGTTCACTCGTTCAAGGTGGGCTGTGGTGGTTGGGGATTTGACCTCCGAGATCGCCTCCCTATTCCAAACACTGCAGCCGTTCCATCAACTCTGTCACGTAACAACCGCAGAATTAGCACTTTTGTGGCAGAAGACCCCCAGATGGCGGCGAGGTCACAGCATCAAGCGGGGAGCCACAACACACCTTTTCAAGGCGACAGAGCAAGGGGCCAGGTTGCCTCTATAGAGTTGATTGGACGGCTCGCGAAACACAAAGAAGGCCAAGTTAGTGGGATTCCCGACATGACGCTCCGTTACGGAAGCGATTCGGTAGCAATGGCCGAAGCGTTGCGAACAGCCCACGCGACGGCCCTCTTGTGATTCCTCCTCCTGCCTCTCCCTCTCCTCTCAAAACTCGCCATACAATCACACGGTGCTCTCATGCGACCGCCTGCTCGAACAGCAGAGGAACGGGAATCGCCGCTACACGTTGCTAGCATTACACCCATGCGTGTCTATTTCTTGAAGAACCGGATGCGGAAAAGCGTCCATTGAAGAAAAGCCGACAGCAGCGTTTTATTTTTTGGACCCAGGAAGCAAATTCCGCTCTGAAGAGCGAGGGCTATGTCCCACTGGGGCACGTGTCAGAATACCTCGATGCGGTGCTCGGCGAGTGTGCGACAACCCGCGACCTGCGGACAGGTTTCTATCAGGTAGAGATCCCACCCGAGTCAAGAAAGTTCGTCGTCACTCTATCAACGCGGAAGGGACTCACCTTATCCGCGCATCTACACCAACTCGTCTCTCACTCCGGACGCTGTGTATTGCAGCGCCGACGGTCCGCCGGAGTCAAGTTCCAGCTCCGAAACGTGCTGAGAAGGTATAAGTTCGCCGCGCGCCTTCGGCGCCTTACCGGTGGTGTCCCAGATTACGACGAAATAACCGCGGCGATTCCTGCGCACTGACGGCCTAGATTTCTTGATCCGCTGGGAAAGAGAAGTCCTCGCAACTTCCGCCGCATGGGGCCCACATTGACCTTCCAGACGAGATGCGGGATCTGGGTATCCCGGGCGCCGACGCCCTGCTGCATCACCTCAAACACGGCAGCGAATTTCTTGACCGGCTGAAAAGGGAGGTCCTCGCAACTTCCGCTGGTCTGCGCGACGTGGACACCCGGTACGAGATGCCCCGGAATCTGGGTATCTGGGGCGCCGACCCGACGTCCTGGCAAGGTCGAGGCAGCTCATCCGTGCTGACTTCCCGGCGAACAAGGCCATTTGATGCACAGTCCGAAAAGGGCCGGTGACAGCAGGTTTCATGATCCGCCAGGTGAAGTCCGGTGAGCACATTCCCCTAGAGCAGAGCGCGCCTGCGACGACGGCGGATAGCCCTAATACACCAGGCTGTCCGGATGTCGACTCCGGTGGGGCTGGACACGGCTCTGCCGTCGGCTCTTTGGATTCTCAGGATAAGAAGGCTGTCGTTCGGAGAGGCCGCGCACTACAACGCATTGGTGAAGGTCATGACAAAGGTCGCGGGCCGGGGCCCGAAGTCTCGCTGGTGGTAAAGCTGAGCTTCGCGACGTCGGTGCTCTTCGGCAGGATGGGCCGGGTCCAGCTGCAACCCGTCTTCAGGGGTCGAACGCGGCCTGAACATTACTTCTCGCCGTTCCCCTGAGTATTTACCACCTGGAGTTCGTGGCCGAGACTCGCGCTGTGGTTCGGTGACGAAGACGAGTCTACCACGTCGCCCCGGGCAACGCGTGCATGACAAGGTCCCGGGAATAACATCGCGGCCTTGCCCACGCAAGCTCCACGCTTGGGGCGGGACTCTCCATCCGGGGCATCATGCACTGCAGAAGGGGGAAGTCGACCAGCGTGTTGTTGACGCAGCAATAGCGAAGTGCGCTGGGTGGGGCCGACCGCTGGCTAGTCCAGGCAGCGCTTCCGTCCCCTGATGTCGCGAAGGAGACGCGGTTGCTAGCTCCCGTTCGGGGCTTCCTCCCCGCCCTCCTTCGTTCGGGCCAAGGTTCATTGGGATAAGAGCCATTGGGACAATCCAATAGACACGTGAGCTGAATCGCGCGGTCGGCCAGCAAACGCAAACTTGCTCGCCGCCAGCTGAGCTCCGTCTGTTAGACTCACAGCCACGGTTGTGCACCTGCCGCCTCCGTCGCTTAGACGGCCGCTGCTAGCAGCGGTTGCGCCGTTGGCTCTGTCCCACAGCTTTAGCAGGCCACCGTAACCACGTATTCTGTTCGGGCGAACGCGGCATTAAATGTACGTTCAATGCGCGGACGAGTGGGAGCAACGGCTCCGAGTGACCCCTCGAAGGAGCAGGAATTTAACCTGCATGATACAACTGCACTTTTGACCCATACTTGGCCACTTTGGGCCATAAATTATTCAGGGGATTAGCTTCTATATCATGGTGCAATATCATGCAGGGTCAGAACCTTGTGTCTTTTCGGTAACTAACGAATGTCTCCACACTGCTTGAACAACTACTCATAGGGGAGCAAAGGTGGTGGCGGGTGAATACCCGAAGGGTTATATGGCGGGAGATCACGATGCCGGCGGCGTGCACGATCGATATCAGGCGAGCTCGCACCAGCTCACAGCGAAGATCGAGAAGCTTGAGGAAGATATCAAGATATTCAGAGTCCTTGTTGACGACCTTATACGCGACCGCGAACGGTACAAACGGGGCCGCGAGCCTACCGATGAGGAATTGATGCAAGCGCTGCTCGAATTAAGGGACAAAACACCCGATCGGCTGTGGGACGATACCGACTACAGGCTGCAGCTCTCAAAGAAAGAGGATGAAATTGCCGCCCTACGTCAGCAAATTCTCATCCTCCAGCAAACAGCGGCGATGACAGGCGGCACAGACGTCGACGACATCAGGTGGGAGGCCCTGCGCTCCCGTGCGCTCACAGCTGATAACGAGAAGCACTTCCTGGAGTCCGCTTTGGCGGAGGCACAGCACGAGATTAAGTTGCTGCTTCAGCGTGCCGATGGCTGGGAGGAGGCGGAGGCTCAGTACGTCACGCGTATAAATGACCTGTCCGCTGCTCTCGATCGTGAGCGAAAGACAGTCGGCAGCAAAGCAGACCGCGCTCGCATCGAGCTGATTAAAAAAAACACCGACGAGGTCGGAGCGTTGCGACGAAAGCTGTATGCAATCACAGTTGAACAAGACCGAGGAATCACCGTGCAACACAGATCAAAGAATAGGTGCGTTCCGCTAGTAGAAAGCCAGTCTTGATTCACTGCATCAGGTTTGATGTTGAAGTCTTTATATCATGTACATCACAACAGGGACGAGTACAAGGCAAAGATCGAGTCGCAGCAGAGACAGATGGCTGTCGACGCGCAGCGGCTGGAAGCGAAGGATCGCAATGCGGAGCAGGCATATCAAAAGATGCTCGAATACCAAGAGCTTCAAAGGGTTCAGCTCAGCGACCAGCTCACCTGGGTCATTGATCAGCAGAAGAAGGAGCGTGCAGAGTTTGAACAGGAGCTCGCGGTGTGCTGTTCACAATGTTCACTGGGGTTTAGGGTCCATGTTGTATTCGCACTGGCTCCGGTAGCCTGAAAGGTTCCGTACACATCTCTTACAGCAGCACACATTGATCCTTTCTGACGTGTCTTTACTCTGACGGCGCAGGGGAGTCTAGGCCCGGCCACCCGGTCGGTCTGACAAGTCGCCAAGGCCGCAGCCAAGTGTTGCTAAGCCCATTATTGGCGCTATTCTTTTTGCCCGCCGCACAGGTTTTTGGTATAAACACCTGCTTTTACCGCGAACCTGAAGCAGCGTCCACATGTGGAGCACACGTATTTTCTCTGAGACCGAAAACGCACCAGCCGTATTTGAATTTCGCGGTTTTTGGGAAAGTCCACTAATTAGAGTGCAGTGTCTGGAAACCGGACGGTAAGTAGAAGCTGCTTGCTGACTGACTGGAACCCGAAACGGCGGTGAAACCTGAAGGGTTTGCGCCGAAGGTTTGCGTTTTATCGGGAGTGGAATCCAGCTCTTGAGCGAAGTGCAACGTTCTGAAGCTCTCCAAACTTGAACTAGTACGTATTATACAATACATCAACAGGTCAAGGCCAAGGAACTGCAAGCGCTCGAAACGAGGTGCACGGTGCGCGAGAGTTGCTCGCAGCGGGATGAACCATCCAACGCTTTGCAGGAGGTACACCTTCCATGTTATATACAGTTCGATGTGTCGTCTATGCTAAGTGCACGCGTGCTACACACCCGTTCACACAAACTCAGCACCCCGCTGGAGCGACAGACTAGCGTGCCACTGCTCGTGAGTCTCGGAACAATGGGCTTAAAGCTGTCTACTTAGATCGACGAGATGTGCCAGTGTTTAGTGCGTTGCTCAGGGTAGTCGAAGGCCTGACAATCGCACTAATGCAACAAATTGGGGCAGCAACCAGGATTCGCACCGCCCAGCGGGTGACTACAAACTCAACGCCGAGATAACGTGACAGGTCGGCCGCCACCACGCTGTTAGGCCAACAGGGTGAAATCCAAGAGCACGACTGATGATGCCTGGTATCGGATTAGTCTCGTGTACCGGGCAAAACTAAGGCGGCGGGTCTGTCACTTGGGCAACAACCAGGAACACACTGGTAGGCACACTGGTAGGTGAGCAGCGACACCTCCCGAAAGTGAGCCAAGGGCGGGACGTATCTGCGGCTGCTGCGGCTGCTGCCGGTGGCAACCCCACACGCAGAACGCGGGGAAGGGGAACGTGTTTTCCCAACGACATTGAAGCCCCTTCCCGTAGCATCCCAGGAAGGTGCAAACATGGAGGGTGCTACGGTAGCCATGCACGGGTCTTGGGCGCGTGCCTCGTGCAGGGCGGGTGCTTTGTGATCCGCCGCGAAGTTCTTTCCTGGTGCAATCCGGAGAGACCGGCGTCGAGCTCACAGCCGGTTCCCTCGGGCGGCAACCCTAAGGGAGAGAGAGCGCCAATCCATCTTAAAAAGGACCACACACGAATGCAACAAATTTACAACAGTTGTTGTGCCCCCGTGCAGCTATCACTGCAGAACTTGAGCTGAATGTCGGATGGAAGCGGACCACACTTCGGCTCAGACAGAATCCGGGAACATCCTCGTGAGCCACCTGTGCAAGACAACAGCTGATGCGACAAACCAATATGTTCGTGCTGCTTTTGGGTCCTGCGACTCCTCTCCGAAGGGTGAGTGGGGCGGGATCCTTCGGGGGACGGATAGAGCGTGGGAGGTTCGCGAGCGACCGATACGGCAGCACTGTGTAGGGGTCGAGCAAGTGGGCCTTGTTTAGAATGCCTAACACGGCCTCCTGCGCCCTATGCAGCCTCACGGGGTCCCAGACGCCTCTGAGTAATGCTGCGGTGAACTTCCCCAGCCCCCGCACCGTCGGGAGCGCGAACTCCGAGCCGTATATCGCCGCCGGTAAAATTGCCATCGCCGCTAATCCCGACCTTTGCGTCATCGAGATCGGTAGGGCTCCCAACCGTTCAGCCTCCTCTGCACGCTGGTCGTAGCGCAGGTCCGTCGTTCTGCGTGTTCGCTTCGTGCCGACTAGACACCCTACGATGGTGAGCTCCTCCTTCGTCGCGATTAGTGCGCCGCCTACCCGCAACTTCGCTTCATACCCCTTCGGCGTCCCAAAAGCAAACGTCTTCGGTATCCCGATCGACATGCCGGTGTTCGAACAAAATCTGTCGACTTCCACCAAGGCGTCCTGCAAGCAGGCTTCCCTGAGACGCGACAGGAGGGTGAGGTCGTCCGCGAAGGATTCGCTCGTCACCCCCCCCACGTCGTCCACTCTGCGCACCACGATGGACAGCAGCGCGTTGATGAGGATCACGCTCAGGGGGCAGCCCTGCAGTATCCCATTGGTGGTGAAGAAGACACCTCCCACTCCCATGTGCAGCTTGTACCGCCTCCGTAATCGCGCGTAAATGTCGCGCAGCGGCCCGAGGATTCTCTCATGGAGGCCCAGCTCCCCCACCAGCTTCAACACGATGTCTCGCGGCACCTTGTCAAAACACTTGGCAAAGTCTAAGGCCACGCCGTATAGCTCCTTACCCGTCAAGAGCGCTTCTTCGATCTGCGAGGCGATTTCGAATACCACGTCCACGGTCCCGTGTTTGGGCCTGAATCCGTGCTGGCTATCCGCTATCCATTTCTCCTGCCACTGGACGACGTCCCTGAGCCGCGTACTCGCCCACAAGCGATAGATCGCACTTGTGACGGTGATCGGCCGCAACGCCAGCGGGTCAAGAGTTTCGTCCTTCGGGATCAATGTGACCGCGGCTTCCAACAACGCGTCTGGCCACGTTCCGGTCGCTTCTATCGCGTTGAACACCGCTGCCAGGGCGTTCAGTAGCGGCAATGGCAGCTTCTTCAGCTCCGCTGTGTCCCATCCGTCCACACCTGGGACACCGCCATCCCTCTTCTTTCCAAGAATGCTTTTCAGATCCTCGCCCGTCAAATCTCGGCATTCCATCGGACGATGTTCGATATCTTCCGCAAACTCCGTCCGGAACGCTTCATAGCTTGGCTCCTGTTTGCACTCGTACATCCACCGGCGCCCACTCCTTCTCCAACGCCGCATCGATCTGCCGTGCATTCGCCGTGTACTGCCCCTCCACCTTCAGCGCCACCACCTCTTCTTCCTGCACCACGGTAGCAACTGCGCTTTGTTCGCGCAGTGGAGGTTTTGCATCTTGTTCTCCAGCTGTGCAATCCTCCTTGTGCCGTCAGTGAACGGCTTCTCGCTTCCAGCTTCTGCCTGACGGTCTGGGCGACGCTCAAGTCCGGTGGACGCCGCGGCAAATTGCGCACCTTCGGTATTTGTCCGGCCATAGAATCCAGACCAGACACCACGTTCTGCCACGTCTTCTCCAGCGACCTCGGCATGCACCCAGGTCCTTCCCCATTCAGAGCTTGCAACCCTCGGATATACGCGTCGAGGCCGTTCATCGCCTTCCGGACTCTGCTCGAGGCATATGTGTCTGCGCCCGTCCCGGTGTCCGTCGCAGATGCAATTCGCACCCTTTTGGGCACCCTCGTCTCACCTCTTCCTCGATAGGCGGCAACGGGCCCGTCGAGCAGCCCCTGTTCCTCTGCCAGCTCGATCAGAAACTGCTCGCACGCCTTCGTCGCCGACAGCCAGAGTGCTTCCACGTTCCCTGGTGCCGCATCGCCGAAGCGATTCTTCACCAACAACTCTTCCGCCCTTGCCGCTGTCCGCCCCTCGTCCACCTTGCTTATTTGCCGCAGTGACCTCGGCATTCGATACCTCTCACACGTGTCTGCGAACGCGGCGATGTCCAACTCCACCGTTACCATCTTGTGACTGGGCACCCGCTGCCCCTCCCCGTCCACGACGACGGTGGTCTCGCTCGCTACGAGTGCCTGCATCGCGACGTCGTTCAACAAGATGTGGTCGATGCGTGTGCCTCGCGTGCCTGTCTTCTCGTACGTCTTCGGGGCACCGCCAGCGGAGCAGATTTCCGCGGCGTAGTACCATCCCGACCGCAGCATGCTCGACATCGCCGCCGACGACGAGGGTTCTGAATGAAATCCCCGGCCACAACCACTGGCACCCGTCCGAGACTTGATGCTTCCCGGTGCACCTCCGCAATGATCCTCTCCCTCTCCGACGCAGCCTTATCCCCAGAATCCGCATATCATGCAGGGTCAAAACCTTGTGTCTTTTTGGAAATGGCCAAAAAAAAAATTTCAGGAAAAAAAATGGGGTTTTTGAATTTTAAAAGTTTGGAACAAACTCTGCAGTAATTTTTGAGGAAGTTGAGCAAAATGTTTTTTTTCCAAAAAAATTTTTAGGGCTCCATCGGCCCTGCAGGAGCGTTTTGAAAAGACACAAGGTTTTGACCCTGCATGATATAGAGTGAATACCGTCCCGCTCTTAATTTATGAATTTCTAATTTATGAATACGGCACGGTTGTGATACGAATCGTTTATTGTATTTTATTGTATTTTTATTACAGATTTTCGTATATTATTGTATACAATCCTGTACAATAATACAATAATTTACAATAATTTACAATAATGGTGCGTTTGATTTTAGCTTATGTACCATGGCAGTCTACCTGGCGGTTACTGGCGGTTACTGGCAGCGCAGAGCAGGGGTGTACGTGATTTAAACGCTGGGTGTACTTAGCAAAATTTGACCTCCACCCAGATTTTTTTTCATTTTTGTTCGGCAATGTTTTCTCCAGGTTTCGGGTTTTCTGAGTTTGGAAGGGAGGAGGGGCAACAAATACTCTCGTTTTTTTCCCTCGTGGTAGCATCTGCCGCGCAAAAAGCTCTGAAAAAAGCGCTCCTCGAAAAACAGGCGCACATTTCGCTGAACGTACCATCTGTCTTGCACTCATCCTCATCCGCCAGTCTTCGTCACCATCTTGACGAAGTTCTCGACAACCTCTTTCGGAGTTGTAATGGCTCGGGAAGTTCACGCCTCCTCGGGGCAACCTTCCAGACCGTCATGTACCCGCTTTTCGTGTATCTTTGTGAAGTTGGGCGTTGGATCATCCGACACGCTGGATGTCGGCCAAGTTTGTAGCGCGATCAGCCGGCTTGCTTCAGCCCTATGGACACCGAGTTGCCAGAAAAGAATGACCGTGGCGAGTGTGATGTATTCCGCAATTTTTGCTGCATAGTGGAACAAAGGAAGGTTTAAAAAGGTACCCGACGAAGCAGCAAGCGGTGGCACTCGCAGTGTATCTTCAGGAAAAGCTCCCACAGCGCCTAAACGACGCTGGGATTCGCGGCGGTTCGCGGAGGCGTGTCCTTGAGCAAGGTGTGGTGGAAAAGGAGCTTGCAAGCTGGTTGAAGGAGGACTTTGTTTCACCAGCTGCACTTCCGCGCGTGTGGCCAGCGTAAACGGGAGGAGAGACCGTTCCAGTCCGCACCTCACCCCACAGCACCGCGCTGTGCCCAGCTCATCCCATCGAGCAAGCAATCAAGCTAAGGAGCACAACCGAGGATCCCGTAGCGTCAGCAGTCCGGCCAAGGAACGTAGCCGAAGTGCGTTTCGTAAAACAGCGCATTCAACATGAGTTTAATTCGCACACCGGAGCGGCGCTACGGCTCCGAAGGCGACCGCACCGAAGGAGAATCAAATGGACGTTCAGTAGCGATGTGCTCAAAATGTACTGCATAGAGCTCTGGATATCCAGCGGTGCGAAAAGGTCATGGGACGAGTCTCCATGGTCTGCTGCCTCAACGGTCTACTTGTTTGCACCGTCTTCGTCAACAAACAAGTCGCGCAGAAGAAAGCAAGCGACGGGGGAACAAGGGCAAATACAACCAAAACGCTGGGCATCTGCGGTACTGCGAAGAATGGCTAGGAGTTACCAGTGTCAGCAAAACAAGAAATGCATGACCGAACACAAAACTGACGTGAAATGTGAAACAGAGTGGGGCGATGTCAGTCTATTAAATTCATAGATGGCCGGTTGATAACGTTATATAACGTTATATAACGGTCGAAAACGCAAAATAACGGAAAAAATAACGCAAATAACGGTTTTTAGAATTTTTCCGATTTTGGCATTTTTTCCTCATTTTGGTCCATTTCGGCCATTTTTTCCGATTTTGGCCATTTTTGCCAGATTTTGGTCAATCTTAGCCAATTTTTCCAAACTTTTGCCGATTTTTTCAGGTTTTGGCCATTTTGCCGATTTTTTCCAGATTTCGGCAATCTTTGCCGATTTTTCCAGATTTCGGCCATTTTTGCCGATTTTTCAAGATTTTGGACAATTTTGAGATTTTGGCCACTCTGGCCGATTTATCCAGATCAGTCAATTTCGGCCATTTTTTCCGATTTTCCAGATTTCCCGATTTTCCAGATTTTGGCCAATTTTTCCAGACTTTTGCCGATTTTTGGATCCCGGTCACAAAAACTGTTCGGAAACAAACCCTGGTCCGAAAAGAATTCGTAGTAACCGGTCCTCAGGGGTCCGTATAGCCCCTCCCCAGAGCTTTTTCTCTTTTACTTATTTTCTTGCGGACTTCCACCCAAGCGCGACAAACGCGATCCTTCCGGATTCACATGACTCTTTCACTGTGCGATGTTGTTCTTGGGATGTGGATGTCTGCAGTTTTGGGTTTCCGGCGTGTGTCCCTCAGTCGGTGGCCCGTAACGGTCGTTTGCAGTGTCCTTCGTGAGGCAGCAGATGTCACCAGCATGATCCGGCCACTGGAGTCCAACTTGTCCAAGCTTGTCCACTCGGCAGACCGTTGCGTACTATGCCAGTCAGACAAGGTCCCAGTACCAAATATGGGTGCATGATGAGCACGAGACATGCAAAGTCGAGCAGTCACAGCTGGCGCTTCCCGTAGAACCCAGCCAGCCCGGGGTCGGTTTTCTTGATCCGGTCGATGAATCGTTGTTCCGGGCTCTTACTTGGTGGTTTCGTGACAGGGAGAACGCTGGGGCCAGTCAATGCCAGGTCGCGGGACAAGGCCTCGACGCGCAGCGTTTCCGCCACCTTCTTCCTTCCGCGTCGCGCCTTTGCAACCGAGGCGCTGCTGCTGCTGCTGTTGCTATCCGTACTTTCGGCGCGAGGCCGTTTGCGCTGTGTACCTGGGGTCTTCGGCTGAGCTTTAGGTTGAGCCTTCGGCTTCGGCTGGACCTTCGGGGAGCTTTTCGCAGGCATAGTCGATATTCCCTTTGGAAAGACTAGTGTGGCTGAAATCGAAGCGGGTGGGGCGGTACACGTGTTTTTGTGTTTCCGACGATCCCGAATGGGCGTACAGATTGGTGTCTTTCGACCTTTTTTTTTTTCCGCGCACGGACTGCCTGTTCGAGCTTGTGCGGGTTTAAGAAACTCAGACAAGAATAGCTCTGGTGAGGGGCAGGGCATAAATGACCAAAACCCTGGAAAAATCGGCAAAAACGGCCAAAATGGGCAAAGTCTGGAAAACATGGCAAGACTGGCCAAAAATGACCAAAACCTGGAAAAATCGGCAAAAATAGCCAAATTTTTGAAAAACATGGCAAAAATGGCCAATCCTGGCCAAATCGGTAAAAACGGCCAAAATGGGCCAAAATCTGGAAAACACGGCAAAACTGGTCAACATTGACCAAAATCTGGAAAAATTGGCAAAAATAACCAAAATTGGCCAAAAAAAAAAAATTATATAGCGGCCATCTATGACATATGAATTTAATGAAATACAACTCGGGTTTGTCAAGGAGCTGAGGCACTTGATCGGCAGCTACTTCTTCGTCTTCCCCGTTCTTCGCAGCTTCGGGGGCGGGATCGGGTAATGGAATCTCCGCATCGTGCTTCTGTAAAGCTGCCCGATAGTGTTTGCGTTTGTGCTTCCTCGGAGGATCAAGCTCATGTTCGAGGAGACACGTTTCAGAAAGTCGATGTTTTTATACCCTCCGCGAGCCGCTTGCACTCCGCCTTCAGCACCCGCCCCCCCCGATGGCTCCTGCAGGGCTGCCATTGTCTCCGCTCCGCACCAGCGTGCATCCATCTCGGCGCAAATCAGCACCGACGTCGGCGGGCGGTCGACTTCCTTTACATCCGCGGGCGCGTACACCACGTCCCCCTCCGGAGATCTCGTCACGTATGCCGGCAGCACCTTCTCCGCGCCGTCAACCCTGCAGACCACGTCTGTCCGCCTACTGCCCTCCAGAGCCGCCACCGAGCCCCCACCAATCCTTTCCTCCACACGTGGAAAATACGTCCATCCCCAGACCTCATCCTTGAAGGCGTGCCTGTTCGTCCCAGCTGCTACTCGAGCACAAGCATCGTCTCTGTACCCGCACGACCTGGTGGAACGGTTCCTGCTCCCCTTGCCGCGGATCCTGTCGCTACCTGTGTCAAACCGTGTCAACCTGTACCTCCCAGTCTGTCCTTCCTTCTCAGCCTCTATCTTCGTCTTCGGGGCATAGCCAAACACGGGACCGCTTTGCGCAAGGTAGGGCCATAATAGCGTAGCCCCCTCCCCCGCCTTCGCCAAGGCCGGCTGCAGGGAAAGTGGTCGCCACAAAGGAAATACCCCGAAACTTCCCGAATTTCCCCGGAAACTCCCCGATACTCCCCGACATTTTCGTCTGGACCAGGTGGGGCGGCCCCTCCAAAAAAAGAATAATTCGTCCATAAATTGCATGGCCATAAAATAGAATTCCGCAAATTAAAGGGCCATCAATTACAGGTCGGGGTGTATGTGTGCAAGTACATCGCCATACACACAAACGAGCCTCGTCCGAAACTCAAAGCCCACCTGTGGATGTGACAGGGGGCTGTACTTCGATTCAGCCGTTACCCACTCAAAGCCGAACTTAAACACACACGCACACCCACTAATGCAGCTTAAGCAGCAGACGGAGGTCAAACTTCGAAACGAGCTCGACAGAGTACGGCTATTGCTCGAACATCAGAAACATGAGAATGCTTTTAAAATCCGCGAGGTTGAGCAGGTGTGCACGAACAGCCTTTCATTTGGACCATTTCCCAGCCGCACTGGGAAAAAGACTGAGTAGCGGCTGTCCACAAATCCGCTACTCGGGTGCGATGCATAAGCCCTCCGCTTCCTTTCGCAGGCTTCTTTTTCTGCACTTCCAACCTACCGCAGAAGCTTGCCAAGCATCAGGCCGAGTTGGTTAACGTAGAAGCGAAGTGTGAGCGACTCGACAAGGTGGCTCACGAGAGGCACGTGAAGCTCGGGCAGTATCAGGACAGGATTACCGAGGTGCAAGCCGAGTTGAGAAAGCGAGAAGCAGAGCTCGAGTGCGAGTTGTCGCAGGTGACGGAACGCCTTGCCAGCAGTGCCGAGGAGCACCGCAGAACAGAGCAGACACTGCAGAACGAGATGCGGCTGGCGCAAGAGGCGCAGCGTGACACAAGGCACCAAGCTGAAATGGATTGTGCGCGGAAGCAGGACGAAATTCAACAAAAAGACATCCTCTGTCAAGAGCTCCGCCGACGGCTTGACGCGTATACGGCGCGCTCCGACCGAGCTGCTGAGGAAGCTAAACGGGAAAAACAACAGCTGCGTACCTGTAATGACGAGCTCGAAGCCAAGGTTGCCGCGCTCCGGCAGGAGAAGATATCTCTCGACGATGACGTGGCGCGCAGCCTCGAAAAGCAGGCGCGACTCGAGTACGAGCTCCGAATCACGACAGATCAGACGACAGTTCTTGTCGACCGAGATGCGAAGTTAGTCGCTGAAAATCAAGCGATCAAGGTGCACTACCACCAGGTCAAGTTGGAACTACAAAGAACTGAACGTCACCGCCAGCGACTTGGAGTGCAAGTCCAAGAGCTCAAGCGGCGACTTAGCGTCCTATCCTCGTCCAATCCTTCGAATGCAGTACTCGCAATATGTGGCAAATCGGGGCATCGGTCACGGAAGACGAAGCGAAGTGCGTACCATGTTGATGAACTCGACCTGAACATCCCGTCCACCTCAGAGCCCTATCTGCATTCTCAGTCAATGCAGGACATCCCTCCAGTCTCGGTGCATTCTTCACACTCAGATAGTGAAGACGACGCCTGATCGCCTTTACCCGAAGCGAGCCTGTTGGGCTGTGCTGTAGTATTGTCTATAGGCCACATAGTCGCACAAGTCGGAGAAATCAGACCCAGGGGCGAGTCCGCCTCCTTAGCTTGCTGACTCAACCTTCGTGACGGTGTAACAAGCTTGAGTTCTATCGTCAACTGTGAATAACCTCATCGCCGGAATCTCCTAGCGACTGGCTCAAGGGTTCGTGCCTATCAGTTCGAAAACCGACGCATAAGAATGTTCGTTCTGACGAGATCTTTTTTTTTGCGCGCGATTGAGCGTTTATTTGCCGGCTGAGCTGTCGCGTTGCCGCCCTGATCTGCGGTGATTCCGTATGTGAGCTAGGATTTCGTCTGCATAGCGACTGCCCTTCGGAGGAGCTGTTGCAAGAAACGTAGGAAAGGGGGCTTGCAACTGCTTTGTTTGTATCCAATATCCATCTCTTTGTCAAACTGTTTTCACAGCCCTCCTCCCCCGAAGTAATACTGAGCAGGACAGGTAGGCTCATGTCCCGAGTTGTAAAATAGTCTTCAGCTATTCGTAGCGCGGGCGCGGCTACACCGAAACCGCGCCCCCAATCTTGTTTGAATCTCGTCCACCCTTTGTTCTCAACTTGCCTCGTTTATTGTTCTGTGGAAATATAGAGTCTCAAGAGAAACGAGTAGAAGCGTTTTTCTCGTCCTTTTCGTTTTTAGTTAATTCGTAGTCTCCGTAGCCTTTGCCGCTTTATTCTTCAATTCGCGAAGTGTCGTTCGATAGAAGGAGTCCCGTGCCGCGACATTCAACATCGTAGACGCGGTTTGTGTCCTGTTCAGCATCGTCTGGTTCTTCACAAGATGAGCCAGTCCACCCCTATTTCCTGGAAGTGCATCGAATTGCCTGCTGGCGTCTACCACAGTCACATCACTTGAATAGAATAACCGCGACATCGGCTATGCAGTTTATCGCCTTTCAGCAGTCTTTCAGCAGGGGGTGGAACGGCTCAAAGATGGCTCCAGGGCGGGGTGCGATCGGATGCCCACAGTGGCGACCTAAGACCGGGCGCACGCTCTGAATGATGTGCAGTTTGCACGCCTTGTAAACACACGACATGACCATCTCTCGGGGTTGTTTCCATATTGTCAGGTTAGGAAGGATTGTCAGACTATATGGGCGTGCCATGAGGTAGCACTAGCAGTTCGTTTTACAAACTCATGAAGTCTCCATTCAACCGTAGGATGCCAGAGCGCGCGCTCGTTGTGCCAAACGTTTTGCTGATTGGGGAATAGACGCATGGACGACCACACTCCTCTCAGGGTAGAAGATTGAAACACCACAACCTTTCGATGATCGCCACACCGTCGATATGATGCGTCGAGCGCCGCGAAGGTGTTCGCTGGAAGTGCTCATTGCTGGACCTTCTGCAAAGCGGCGAAAGCTAGGGACAACCGTTCTGTGCCCCTCCAAGGGTGTACCAAGGGGGAGAGGATAGATTGGAAGTAGGTGAAGATGGAGACCCGCGAAAAGGACATGATAGACAACCTCGGCTTTGCGAAAGGAGTTCGCCTGGTGGCGTCGAAGGGGCGGAAGAGGGGCGCCGGGGTGAAGACAGATTTGCCCGCGCAAGAAAACTCGAAGATCCCCCGCGAGCTGCGCCCGGGGGGCGAGCGATACGCGAATGCCCGGCGGTACAGCACGCACACCACGCGGCACTTCGACCACTTCCGCATGATGCTCATCACCAAGTTCTTCCAGGAGCAGCGCATCGTCCGCCAGCTCCTTCGCCGCTGTGAGAAATACCTCGGCACTGTCATCCCTCCCGGGTACAAAGACCCCTGCACCAGTTTGATCCTGTTAAACCCCGTCGTCCTGGTGGGCACCGACACAACAGCAGAGCAAGTCACATTACCCTTGATGAACAACCCGACAACGCCGAAGGTGCTACTGTTGGATGACCTGAAGAAGGAAATTGAAACTTGGATCACGGAGCAGAGAGAGAGTCTGTTGGCTTTCACAAGGCAGCAGGCTACCGACGTGGCGGTCAGGAGGCATCGCACCCCGGAGTACGTGAGGCTGAGACAGGCAAGGATTCGTAGGGAGAGGTTTGAGCCGTGGTTGAAGGGGTTCAAGTGGGAGGATGGCCTGCACGAAGTAACGTCGGAGGGAGGCAGCGATGGTTGTAGGGAAGACGGGACCGACTCAGATCGGGAGGGTGATGACGGCGACGCGTTCGACGCAGAAGTCATGGCGCAGCTGGCGCTGGTCAGCAGAACAAGTGGACAGAAGTTCTTCCTCGAAAAGATCGCACGGGAGCTCCGGGCCCGAGCCGCGGCGCGGAAGCAGCAAAAGTGCAGCTCAGCAGAAGCCGCGACAACCGCCACCGTCGGCCGCCAAGCCGCCGCGCGCGTGGGATCAACCCGATCATCCCACCGCACCACCACCAGTCTCGCGCGAACAATGAGCACCATCAGCTCGGCGAGTTGCAGTTTGAGAGGAGCCTACAGCCCGGAGGTCGAGCTCATTGATGCTGCCCCCCAGGTATCCCGCTTGCTTCCCGTGATCAAGCGTCGGAGATCCCGAAGGCTCGAAGTGCGAATCGATGAAGGCGCGCCCGCTCTGCCGACGTTAGACAGCAGGGTGACGACGCCCGAAAACACGCCGTCCGAGCAAGGGTCCGAGCAGAGCTCCGTCGGCTTCCAGCAGCGGAAAGCGAAGCCCCCCGGCAAAAGGAGGCCCGCCCCTAGCCCACCCCCCGCCGACCGCGGTTCACCCGGCCCGCGAGCGGCACCAGCAGCACGCCGGCCGTTCGAGGCCGACACTGCGATCATGGAGGGCCAACACACCGCAGCGGCATCGCGACCGACCCCCCCCACGACGCTCACCGAGGCCGCCACGCCAGTACCCCCCGAATCGCGTGCCAAGGCGGCCAGCGCGCATCGAAGGAGGAAGGTGTCCTGCGCCCGGCGGAAAGGACCGAAACGGCGGTTCCCGATTGCAACACCCCGGAAAAAGTCGCGCAGACCGCCGCGGCGGGCGGGGTCCCCCGAGATCGCCCCCGCCAGCCCGAAGCAGAGCCCGCCTTCGGAGCCCGCGCCGCACCCGACGTCCCCGCGGTTGCAGCTGATCAACACGACGAACTTCGACCCTTCGCCGCCCTTGTCGCTGCCGCCCGTCAGCCCCACGCCACGCAAACGGCAACCGCCCGACCCTGCCTCGTCGTCCCGCCCGCGCAAGCACGGCGAACCGGGCCCGAAGGCACCCCCGCTTGCGGATCAAGATCATCCCCCGGCCTTCCGCCACAAGCCGCTGCCCCGCGCGCCGCGGGCGGCGCATGGCGCCCTGACCTTGTCGCCGTACCTCGTGCTGCACTTGCACTCCGTGCAGGAAAAGCTGTCCGGCATCCGGCGCGGCGAAAAGCTGCACGCCATCCTCGAGTTTCAGCGGCGGGCGTGCGGCGACCTGTCGCCCTCATCTTCGAAAGCCGCGTCTTCCACAAACCGTGTGCAAGTGAGATAGCCATGGCCAGAAAACTGCGATCTTCGCGCAAGGGCCTACACCGCGACGCCGTTCCGATGCACCTCTCCGACCCTTCGCCGCCCGTTGTCGCTGTCGCCCGGGAAGCCCCACACGACGCAAACGGCATTTGCCAACCACGTCCCGGCCGCGCGAGCACGGCGAATCGGGCCCGAAGGCACCCCCGCTTGCGGACCAAGATCATCCCCCGGTCTTTCGCCACAAGCCGCTGCCCCGCGCGCCTCCGGTGGAAAAGCTGCACGCCGTCCTCGAGTTTCAGCAGCGGGCGTGCGGCGACCTGTCGCCCTCATCTTCGAAAGCACCGCGTGCACCCTGGCCAGAAACCTGCGATCTCCGCTCAAAGGCCTACACCGTGAGGCCGTTCCGGTGCCGCCCGTGTGCCACCTCTCCGACCCTTCGCCGCCATTGTCGCTGCCGCCCGGGGTGCCCCACACGACGCCAACGGCAATTGCCGGTCCAACCACGTCCCGGCCGCGCAAGCATCATTGAACCACACGGATTCGCATGCACTTTCTCGGTCAGCTTTTTTTATGGCATCGTCACCTGCCATTGTGTCGTCAAGATCGAGTACATGTGGAGTTAGGCGGGGCTAGGTCTTCTTGTGATTCTGCGTCGGCGAGCTTAAGATGGAGCAGGCATGCTCGGTTTTCACTTCCGAAGGTATCGGTGTCCCTGTCGCCGTGCCTCGTGCTGCACTCCGTGCCCGGCGAAAAGCTGCACTTTTCGAGTTTCCGTGTCCTGTCGCCTTCACCTTCGAAAGCCGCGTCTCCGCTAGCCGTGTGCAAGTGAAATAGCCCTGGCCAGAAAACTGCGATCTCCGCGCCAAGGCCTACCGTAAACCACGATCGAGCGAAGTCGCGCGCCTTCTTAGAAAACAGCTTTTCTAGCTGAGACAGGTGCCGTCCTGTCGTCAGAAGCAGTCACGGTGGGTGTCCTCGAGTTCCAGCGGGCGCCTGCTGTTGCGCCCAGCAAGTTGCCAGCCACCTGGGGAAAACCTTACGGTTGTTCGGTCGGCAGTGCCGCGAATGATGCAGTGAATGGATCGTGGCGGAACGCCTTGAAGCCAGAACCCAGTCTAAGAGAACGCGACCTTCTACATCGCAAATGACGCTAAGATGCGCGAGTTACTCCGGGCATCATACCGGCAACCCTCAACCAAATCTAAGTTCCGTGACTGCGGCCGCGTATACGAGTCCGAATGGGCCCGCGTACGAGTCCATCACAGGCTCAGCGGCGCGAAGAGGCGCACTACCGTGTGGTCCTTCGTGCTGCCAAGGCCCCTCTTCGAGAGTTTTCTTTGGACTGCTTCTTCTTTTCATTCGTTGTTTTTTGCTGCAATGTGCAACGTGTGGCGCAGGCCTGCACCGGAGTACAGAGCGACGACGCACTGCCGTGTGAAGCTGCGATGGTTGCCTCCTCGCCTGCCAACCCAAAAGCTACTTTCCACTCACAGTGCTGATGCCGTGCACACCTGTGACTGTGTTTTAAGCCGGATAGCAGAAGATCGCTGTGTCTGACATTGTGCCTGCGTACGTCAGACCAATGGGAGCAAGGACGTTGCCGAAGACGCCGACACTTACCCTTCACTGACGATGCCGCGAGTCACCTCCTGACATTTAAATGGCACAGGGCTGGTTCAGAATGACTAGGGCAGTGGCCGCAGAAGTGCTTAGTGCAAATGAATCGCCAGCCAGCCAGGGTGGGCTTATCTCTCTCTGTCCCCGTCATGACGCTGCCCCACCTGGGCACGTCTTCCCAAGTTTTCCCCCAAATAAACTCTCCCTCCCCCGTGGTCCAAGCACGTTCTTGCAATCCAAACAAACATCCTCGCCATAGCCATCCTAGCTTCCCCTCCTCCTGCCCTAGCTAAACGAGCAATTCTTGGCAGAGTACCCAGAAAAGCATCCAAGGTGAAGTCGCAGATCCATAACTCGAAGAATCGACCGGGGGGAAAATCATGCCGATTATCGCCGAAAAAGGCATCAGCCTGCATGGGCAGAAAAAGTGCGAGCAAGTGATGCAGTGGATGCTGTGGATTAGCGGGGCCTGCGGAATGCTGGTTGGCGCCGTCACTCAGTCCGCGGCGTTGATGATGTACGTCATATGCGCGGGAATCGGTATTACCTGCATGGTGGTATGCCCACCGTGGGGTTGTTGGGGCGAAGAAGACATCAAATGGGTGCCAACAGAAGTAGTTGACGCTTGGGTGGCCGACGAGTACAAGATGGAAATGACCGAGAAGGCAAAGAAGTCCGGCACGGCGGCTGCGGAGCCCGTCACGTCGCCGACGGTTGTTTCGAAGAAATCGGGACTAACGAAGCGACATTAAACGGGGCATGACCGCTTCTTTCCGCGGCCTCCGTACAGGATGCGTGCACTGTCCAGCAACCGCAGCTTTGCTTACGGGAGTTGTCTTGCGGCAGTTCCGTCGTAAAGGGAGAAAGCGGATGCAGTGCGAACATGAGTGCCCTGCGTGCACTACGCCCCTTCGTTCCGTCGGTGCATTTCCACGCGCGGTCGTTGCATGCACCCGGCGTGAACCGAACGGCGCTGGTCGAGTCTTTCTGAGGTGAAGACGCCAAAGAAAAGAACCCGTGTCCAACGCAACCCGGCAGCAATCGAAAGCTAGCTATTTGGTCTCGTCGCAAAGGCAGGTGCGCAAGCAACGGATAATTCGACCCTGTCTTTGCTTTAGACCACGTAACAGCCCACCGTGCGGAGAGTCGGAGAATCTCGGGTGTCGTCCTGCCGCCTGCCGTGAGTCACAGCCCGGCTCCTCGCACGGGTCTAAAGACACGTCTCATTTAGGCCGAGTCGGGTTCGTGCTGAAGAAGTCGAATTCTTTTCTATATTATTGTAAACGTCCCACCGTAGTGTGGCGAAGCCGCAGGCGGCGGTCGAGGTCGAACGGGCCGTTCCGCGTGCGCGGGCGCGCGGCGTTTTTGCTCCGACTGTGTGAGCTGGGAACCAACTCAGCCTTCTGGCATCAGCATTTAGCTCTCACCGTGGATACCGCAACTCTCGCTTTCCCACTATTCACTCACTTGTCCCGCCAGGCGATTAGGTCTTGCTAGTGCGCAGACTCGCTTTCGTTTTCCCTGCTTTGTTCATCCTTTTCCCCCGTAGCAGGTGGCTGAGCGCACTGAGCACGCAGTCGTCCCGTACTGCCGTTTTTAGGCCGGTTCTCGGACGAGTTCAAGCTTGCATCTCAGCTTTGTACCAGCAGCGACGGTCAAAGACAACACAGGAACCACCTGCCGCTGGGCGAGGTCATGCACTTACCAAGTCTCCCGAGGCTACGACCAGCGCATCAGCTTTGGGGCTCGGCGCTGCCTATGTGCTGGTAGCATAGTGACGGTGACGCCGCGATTCCGCACTGATTGCAGTATCCAGCTGACGGCAGGTACACACACACACACACACACACACAAACAAAAAGAGACACAAAATGTTGATGTACAGCCTGACGCCCGCAGATCTTGGGTTTGACCTTGACCGCGAGCCGGTCATCGAGAACGTCCTTTTGTCGGACTGTGTTCCGGAGGACGAAGATCGCGACTTGATGTTGGCCGACCAGAGAGAGCTCGAGTCGTTCTGGTACGATCAAAGGAAGCCGATCGTCCGCCAGCGGCCCACATACGAAAGCGAAGTAGAAGACCAAGCCCCGGTGAGTCCTTGGAGCAGCCTGGTGACTTCCCCGTCTCGCGCTGAGGCGTGCTCTGTCATCCGGTCCGCGCTCGCCTGCATCGACCCTGAACAGAGCCCGTCTAACGGAGTAGATCCGGTGTCCTGCCCGGTCTCCAACAAACCGCGAGGCGCGAGTCCGCAGGCGCAGGGGCTTCCGCTCGCGACCGCCCGCCCGCAATCGCCGAGGCTCGGGTCCGAGCCTTCCCGGAAGGAAGCGAAGCGCGACTGGCTGACGGGCGGCGACTTCCTGATCAACAGGGGCCCGCCCGCGCCGCGCGGCGCGCACCGGAAGCAGAGCTCGCACGCCGCCGCGAAGAAGAAGCCGCCCAGGAGCGCCGCCCGCCCCCACCCGTCTCCGCAGGCCAAGCCGAAGCACCACCATCAGCAGCAGCAGACGCAGACCCAGACCCAGACCCAGACGCAGCCGCCCAGCCACGCGGCCAAGAAGCACCGCGAGCCCACGCAGCCGCAGAGTGGGAAGAAGAAGCGCGGGGGCGGCGCGAAGAAGGCCGCGGGCTGCAGCCCCGCGGCGGAGCCGCGGGAGCGGCCCGTATTCGCCGGCGTGTCGCTTGGCAAGCGGCCGTCTGCCGACGCGGTCAAGGGGAGTCGGAGGGAGCGGCTCGTCCGGTTCGTGACGAATGCCGTGGGTCCGGGCCGGGTTTCCGGCGTCCTGCGCAGGCTGCGTGAGCTCGGCGTCGTCGAGGTGGGCGACCTTGCGTGGTTGGAGCGGAGTGACTTTGCGGTGGCCCACGTGGCCGATTCGGATGTGCGCGCTCTGTTCAACGCGATCGCTTTCATGTCGAGTGCGACGTGCTTGTCCGTGCCGTCCGCCGGCAAGGTCCACCCTTCGTCCGGGTCCTCCTGGAGTCTGTCCTCCGCCGCAACCACCACCCACACACACGACAGCGGCGTTCCCCGGGTGTGGTCCGGCGAGTACCCCGTGAGCATCGGTGCCGCCCACAACAAGCACCCCTTCTCGTACCTGCGCCCACGAGCGTCCCACTGAGGCGTGGCCGACCAGTACGGTTGGCCTGCAATAGCTCAAACCGGCAAGCTCTGGCGGGCTGGCAACCACGTGCACACGTCATTCGTTCGACTGTGTTCGTTGGGTGGTCATCGAAACTCAGTCGAGCTATCACCAGCACAGCACGTGGCGTGAACATGATGTGATTGCGAACATCCCGAGGAAACACTTGACCTCCATCGTCCAGCACCCCCGTTGCAGCGTTGTAGCACGGGTGTCGCGCATGGCTCTTGGGTTTTGAGTTTTCTACCCCTGTATGCTTAGCGGTGCACTGTTCGTCCGTTCAAGGAATACATCTCCGTTGTCTAGTATTCGTTGAATGGCACGTGTTGAGCCCGCGCTTTTCAGTTTCGTTGAAAGTCAGCAAGTACTCAGGGAAAATAAATGACGACATTCTTGAGCATCTGCTCACGAATGCGGGAAATGAAAAATTCTGCTTCGAGCAACGGCCTTTTCATTCTGCTGTTCCCAGCACGGGAAGATCGGGCCCTGTAGCTGCCCACTGATCCCCGTTCGTATTACCCGCAGGGGCCTCCGTTTCAGAGGAACCGACCATAAACACGCCCTTTTTCCGTGATTTTCAGTGATCGCGCTGGACACGGCTTCCTTCCTGTTCTCCTGTCCCTCTTCTATTGTTCCTTCGCCAGGGGGTTCATTACTTTCCCCGCTGATTAGTATGTGCTTCACAGAACGCGGTAAACCACGGCACTGGGGCACGTCTCTGAGCCTGGGTGTACCTGCCGCTCTGTGTTTTTCCCTCCTCCTCAAGCAGGCCTAAAAGGCTGAGTTCTGAACACTAAACTACGTTTTCCCTCTCCTGTTACCCCTCCGGTGAGCGGAGCGACGTCGCTTGCAGTGTTTCCATTCGAGAAATGGATGGGACGAGACCCTGGGACTGCCACGGCGTGTGACCAGCGGGCCGTCCTTCGGACTTGCTTTCTCTCTCTCTCTCTCTCTCTCTAGCTTCCCTCTGTTTTTTTCGCGATCCTTCCTCTTAGCTGTGCTTGTTCACGCCACACTACGCGACTAGGACACACCATGTAGATCATACAGAGTTCTGCGAGTCCCCCACATGTGAAAAAACGCGCGTACTTCGCTTGGAATTTCCA
This sequence comes from Diplonema papillatum, assembly GCA_030068145.1. Classification (NCBI taxonomy): domain Eukaryota; phylum Euglenozoa; class Diplonemea; order Diplonemida; family Diplonemidae; genus Diplonema; species Diplonema papillatum. The sequence goes on along the minus strand of JAPJBO010001361.1, from coordinate 13,984 downwards.
TCATCGTGGCGGACACCACGATAGAGAGATCAGCTGCACGCCATTCCATGCAAATACAGCCGACCGAAGTCCGCCCGTACTTCGCAACTTTCGCAGCAGTCAAGCCCGGTCTTAGTATACTGAAGGTAGTGTATAGACGATCTCCACCGGAGAAGGGCGTCACACACTTGGACCTCCCAATTTGCACCTTTGTAAATTAAGATGAAACACTCCACTGCTGCGGCCGGGTCGGCATGGTGTTCTCAAAGCAGCTTTCACTCTACAAACACACACAGCAGGAAGAGCAAAGGCGAGAGAACCGGATACACACGGCCCACGGACGCAGAAAGGAGGGAGCCGTTAACCCTCTCTCGCTCTGCGCTCCGGCCCTCAAGCGGCAAGTGTTGGGCGAGGACTCTCTGGTCAGCCACGAAGCACCGCGCGCCCCTTTCCTTTCCTGCCTTTTGAAAAAAGTTCGAAGGTCTCGCGAGACCCCCTTGCCGTCGCCCCCCTTCCCTCCCCCCGCGCGATGCTGGATGCGCTGAAGGACATCCTCGCCGGGGCCGCCGGCGGCGCTGCGGGGATCGTGGTCGGGCAGCCGTTCGATGTGGTCAAGGTCCAGCAGCAGGGCGCTTCGTCCTTGGGCGCGGGGTCTATCGTGAAGGACCTGGTCCGGACGGAAGGTGTCCGGTCGCTGTGGAAGGGTCTGACGCCGCCGCTTTTGGGAGCCGCGGTGTACCAAGCGACGACATTCGCGTCGTACGCGTACGCCGTAGAATGGTTCGAGAGGGTCGCCCCCGACGTGAATGAAAAGACTCGGGTCTGCTGGGCGAGCGCTGTGTCGGGGTTAGCGAGCTGCTTCGTGACGACGCCGATCGACGCGTACAAAATCGCGCTGCAAAACCACAAAGGCCTGGTGTCCCGCAAGAACATGTGGCTTCTCCTGCGGGATGTCAACCCGACGGTCGGGCTGGCGTCGACGATCATGCGGGACGTCCCCGCGACGATTCCGTACTTCTACGCGTTCGAGGTCATGAAAAACGACTGGGGCTGCAGCACCTTCCACAGCGGCGGTGTAGCCGGGATCGCCAGCTGGGCGCTCGTCATCCCGATGGACACCATCAAAACCCGGGTCCAGTCGTCGTCCCGCTGCGTGAAGCCGCTCGGCGTCGCGGCCGCCGCGCGCGAAATCTTCCAAACGCGCGGCGTCCGCGGGTTCTTCAGGGGAACCGTGCCGTGCGTCCTCCGCGCGTACCCCGTCAACGGGGTCACCTTCACCATCTACCACGCCATCCTCGGGTCCCTGGGCCTGCACCGGATCGACCAAGACGAAGAGTCTGACACCCCACCTTCCGACCTGCCACGGAACACTCCCTGCGTTGTCTTCCTCAGTTGAGTTGCGCTGGAAAGTTGCACGCCTGACTTTCTTTTGAGTCTGCGTGCACAGCTGGTCAACACAGCGAATCCGAGTATTTGCACGTGTGTTGCGGACTCATTTTGACATGGCGCCCCTCAGCGAGAGTGTGTCCACTTTGCACGTGTGTGTGTGTGTGTGTGTGTGTGTGTGTGTGTGTGTGTGTGTGTGTGTGTGTGTGTGTGTGTGTGTGTGTGTGTGTGTGTGTGTGTGTGTGTGTGTGTGTGTGTGTGTGTGTGTGTGTGTGTGTGTGTGTGTGTGTGTGTGTGTGTGTGTGTGTGTGTGTGTGTGTGTGTGTGTGTGTGTGTGTGTGTGTGTGTGTGTGTGTGTGTGTGTGTGTGTGTGTGTTAAGAACCTATTTTAACGTGGCCCCCCTCTTAGCGAGAGTGCGTCCACGCGCGGTTTCTTCTAGGTTACTGCTGATGCTCCCCCGGGCTGCTGATGGGGGCCTGGAGTTTCATGCGGGCCGGAGTGGTGCTTGAGGCAGCATGGTCTTTCTTCCTCCGTCTCTCTGCACCGCTCTAGTCCATGAGGTCGGCAGTGTTCGGCTTCTGGACGTGGGCACTGTCGGCTGCGTCGCGCGCACACAAGTTCCTTGACTTCTCGTCCGCCCGGGCCCTTCTTCTCCTGGGGTCTAACCGGGCTCCGTGGGGCTTCCCTTCGAGTTCCTTCCCTGCGGTATTCGTCGACGTTTTTCGGCCTCGCCCGTCTGGCTCCGGGTTGCGACCATCCTTCGGGGTATGTTTCCTCCGGCTGAAAAGTAGCGGCCCATGCCAGGTGCTGCGGGAACAGCGGTGTCTCCTCTGCAGAAAAGTGATCGCTTTGTACATGCTCCCTGACACCCAGGATAACGTCCTCGGCCGCTCTCGTGATCTGCGCTCTGCACGATACTCCCCGCACAATGGTCCCTCCAAGCGACGTTAGTACTGTCGTCGGCGTGTCGAACCCGAAGTGCCATGGCCGCTTCGTCACCTTCGTGTATGAGCTTCCCAGCTCAATCAGGCTCAGTGCCTTCCCAAGGAGTGACTTCTGCAACTGTCGCAGCAGCAGCATCTGCTCCTGTCGGGGTGGCCGGCTCCGCTGCACTACGTCCATCGCCGCGTTGCTGAGCGCGTCCGCATCGCGGTTGCGCTCCCGCCGAACGTGTTCGACTGCCACTTGTAACCGCTGCTGGATGGCGCTTATGCGGGTACTTGCGCGGGTGAGCATCGGCCTTAGCTGCTCAGAGCAACTTGTTCGTCGTGTCACTTGGCCCACTGCGAGGGCGGAGTCGCCGCGGACCACGCAGCGCACTTCCCGCTCGACTCTTACTTGCTGAAGGAGCTCTAAGCTAGCCAGGAGTCCTTCATACTCCGCGACGTTGTTCGTGCGCACGTTTGGCAGGGGCAGTACAATCTCCGCTTCTTTCTTGCCGTTCCGGTACAATACAGCCCCTGCTCCCGCTACTGCAAAAGCGGTGCCGTTTCCACGCGCACCTCCGTCGAAGTACACTGCGATTCCGTCTTCGGCTTCTTCGTCCGGCAGCGTGTCCCGTGCTGTTGTCGGCTTGTTCCTGGGGACTTCGGGTGGCGGGGCGTAGAACCGATTCTTTACCGGGGGCAGCTTGCATCCCGTTTCCAACTCAAAGGCTACCGCTAGCTCCATGTAGCTGATTCCCGTTTCCTGCCCCGGCGACGCCCACTTGAGCGCTTTCAGCCAGCCCGTGAAAGCTGTCCAGAGGCTCGGGCCATGCTTCCATTTCGAGGTGGTTGCTGTGTGTGGGATGTCCGGTACGCTCAAGACCCGGGGGACCGTCGGTACCCATCCTCGCGGATACTCTACCGTCCGGTGGTGTCGCGTGGACCGATCCGCCAAACCATCCGCTTCCTGTCTGGCCACCAGTACCGCTACGAAGAACCTCTGCAGTCTCACCACTACACGGAGACGCTGGTGCTCGTCGATGGGCAGCGGGTATGCGTTTTGCGTTTGGGGGCACAGGGGGACTACTCCACAAAGACGTAGACACGGCGGCCAAGTTCCTTGGACGTTCTCCAGGTCAGCGTACTCCGACCTCGTTTGCGCCCACGCCGTGCACCTCCAGAAAAGGTGTTCGACTGTTTCTCGTTCCAGCGAGCCGCAATACTTGCACGGGGCCTCGAGACCGGTTCGCCCTGTGGCCGGTGTTGCCCCCGCAATTACTGTTCTCAGCATTCCTGCTTGATAAGCGGTCAGTGGCGTTTCCTGCGTCTCAAGGAGGTGCCTTGTGGCCCGCGTGTCGATGCCGTGTTGGGCTCCGTCGAAGTCTGCCGGCCTTCTTGTCGCTAGCTTCTTCATCTCCCGCAGACGCAGCGCTTGGCGAACGTCATGCTGCAGAAGCTTTGTGTTGCCCATTGACGCTGCATCGTGGGTCACCGTCTCTCCGGCATCGTTCTCGTACGTGACCGTCGTTGGCGCCGTCCACCGCCAACCTATGTCCACCAGTGCGTCCTTGAAAAAGGCGAACGGCCCCCGCACCTGTGCGAGCGCAGCATCTCGCTGCCACGCCACTTGCGCCAGCCTCCGGACATGATCCCATTTTTGGCTCTGCTCCGCCCACGTCGTAATCCTTCGGTATTGGGGAACTACGATTGGATCTAGCCTGTGTCCGTGGTGAAGGATGTGCAGTACAGCTTCTTGGGCACGGCGGGGGCCGCCTGTCCATACCGCCGCAGTGAACAGCCTTCTCAAACGCGCAGCGTCTGTCCTTCCGATGGTCGTCACAACTGCACCATAGTACCGCTTCGCCCCGGCTGCCATGCTGACTGCTAGATCTTTGGCCTGCGCGGGTAGCGGAAGGAGGGCGGCTCTTCTTAGGACCGCTTCTGCTTCTGCATTACGCTGTGTGATTCTGCTCGAGAGGGTGAGTTTTCTGCTTGGTGACTGGGGTTTTGTGGACAGCATCACCCCCAATGCGTCGAACTCAACCCGTCTGGCGAGCGTCACCGGTGGCGCTGCCGGTTGCAACGCCCTATCAAGCTCGGTGTATTGCACTGGCTCCAATGCACCCTGTGCTGTGGTGAAGCAAAAGGACTTCTTCTGCGCGCACACTCGCATTCCCGTTAGCCCGGCGAACTCGCTTGAACGTTGTACCGCCTCCTTCAGGTTTGCGCAGTTCTTCAGCAATGCGTAGAGATCGTCCACGTAAGACAATGGAATCGCTGCGTCAAGCTCAGCGATGTGTCTCATCCAAACGCTGATCAGCACGTTTATGAGCACCACGCTGATTGGACACCCTTGCATGATCCCATTCGTGGGTATGAAACCTTCCCCAATTGTGTTTCCAACACGGAAGTGACGCTGCATGTTGGCATACGCGGCTCGCAAAGTTCGGAGGACAGTCGGATGGAACCCCAGCTCTTCGGCGAGTTTGAATGCTATTTCCGCAGGCACCGAGTCAAAGCACTTTTGGAAGTCCAGCGCTAGGCCGTATAGCGGCTGTCCCGTTATCTGTGCTTCCTCAATTAGTGCGGCAAGGTGCCAGATGAGGTCGTCAGTTCCGTGTTTCTTCCGGCACCCGTGGAGCCCACTGGGCGCTATGGCGTCCATCCACTCCAATGCATCCCGCGCCCTTATCGAGGCCCATATTCTGTATAATACCGGGGTTATCGTTATTGGGCGCTGCGACAACGGGTCTCCGGTGCTCTCCGGTTTGGGAAGCAGATGGATGATTGCGTGCATCAGCGGTGCCGGCCATTCCCCGTCTCGCTCCACGCAGTTCATTGCGTCCGCCATGAGTTCCAGGACCTGTGGCGGCAGCTGCTGCAGCTCGTAGACGCGCCACCCATGGAGCCCGGGTGACGACGTTTTCTTCATCTTCGCCAGTGCCGCCTTCAGGTCCGATGTCGTGATGAGATTGTGTTGCATCGCTTGCCGTGCAGGGAGGAATCGCGCGTAGTGGATTTTAAAGGTATCCCAACTTGGTTCGGGGGTCCCAGCATATCTGCAAAAGATCCCTCCCCACGCGTCGTCGCCCCTTAGCATTTCGTCAATCTCGGTGCTGCAGGCCGTCAGCGTCCCGTCTTTCCTTCTGAGCAGGGCTAGCGGACCACTTCGGCTCCCCGCCAGAAACCGGTATACCTCGCCTCTTCCTGCTCCGTTCCATGCGCTTTGCATTTTCTCCTTCCAGGCGCGGCACCGCTGCTGCTTAAGGGAGTTAATGGCATCTCGCTGGGTCCCTTCCAGCTCGATGAGGGTTTCCATTAATTGCTCGAGCTCAAGTGGGCTCCCATTTATTTGGCGCAGGCGGGACCCCAGCGGTTGCGTCCCCGCCGTTTTAAATAGGGCCTCTCGCGCTCTTTGCTCTGCGAAGGTCCGGGTCCCTACCGACCCATGTTCGAGTCTCCGCCGCGCCTCTAAGATGGTGGTTCGGAGCAGGCCGATGACCTTATCGCGCTGCCTTGCTGACCAGTCGAGCGCCCCCCTCGTCGAACAAGCCTGCCGAGCCGATACTTGCTTCATCCTCTGTTGAAACCCGGCCGTTCTGCCTTTGCATCCCCGCAGCGCGTCAGGCTGCCTGGGGTCGTTATGCAGCTCGAGCAGGTAGGATTCAGCGACTTCCGTCGCGTTCCGGTATGAGCCAGACACCCCATCCACCTCTTTCCTCTGCCGTAGCGCTACTTCAAGCACTTCCTTCTTCTTCGTCGATGACAGCAGCGGCAGGTTCCTCGGAAAAGGCGCCGGAATCCAGGTGATAGGGCTCGGCTGTGTAAACATTTCCAAACTGAGGGTGACGAACACCGGGCAGTGAGTGGGGATGTCGTATTGGTCTTTCTCAGCGGTCTTTACCGCGACTAGTGCCGGTGCCGCCACTCGGTTGACAAAGCACATGTCGATGCGCGATCCGCCCTCTCCAGCCCAGCAGGTAGCTGGGGCGACGTGTGACCGTGCTCGCGCCATGACTTCCGCTGCATCAATCCATCCACCGAGTCCGCAGGCTGCCACGAGTGCTGGACTATCTGCAGTCTCGGTGTTGAAATCCCCCAAAATGACAACGGGAACTTGGCCCAGCCCCGCTGCCATCTCGAACACGTCGGATATGAGTTTTTCCCGCTGCCTCGTCGCCTCGGAATCTCTCCCCACGTGCGCATATACCGAAATTACGTGCAGTGTTGAACGCGCATTTCCCGTCGCTACCACCGCATGCGCGACTCGAGTGCTGCCGAAGAGATTCCTCTCTAGCTCATTCGAGGGTTGGGCTACCGTCGCTACCATGTTGCTTTTCGTGGTGACTGCTGTCCCTCCCGGCACGCGCTGTCCAATTCCGCTCGTTCCTACGACAACCGGCACGTCCTCCCCCCAGTGGCACTTTACGCCATACGCCCCGAGGTAGAACTCGCTGGTTCTTTTCACTTCCGGCCCTGCCCGGGTTTCCTGTAACGCGATGATGTCCGCCGGCAGCGTTGCCACGCTGTGACATCTCGAGTTCAGCGAACCGAGGTTAGTCGTCGCAAGGGTTACCATCCCTCGGGATTTGTGGCTCTCCCGTGGGACTCGCGCGACTGTTGTTGCTTCGAGCTGCTGCAACGGAATAGTCGACGTGCCCCCTTCCTCCGTCGCAATCCTCTGCAATACCCTGTGCGGCAGAGCCAGCGCATCGTAATGCTCCGGCCGATACGTCAGGACGACGACACGGGTTGCCCTTGCCGCCCTTCCTTCGCACCTGAGCTGAGTCAAGTTCCGCGTCGACAGGACCCACACGCTTGCTTTTAACACCTCTGCAGCCGCTTGGAGGGTGTAGTGATCCCCATAGACCCCGTCAGCTGCGACCTCGAAGAGGTAGTCAGCAAAGGATTTTGGGGTTTCGGGAACAAAAGGCGTAGGCGGGTTAGTCCGGAGTTGTCGTGTGACTTTCTGTCGCAAGGCGGCAGCCGTAAGGTTCAGCCTGCCGCCGCGGATCAGTGCCTGATACTGACAGTTCCCGTCCTTTTCCACTGCCTCACGTCTTGCTCCGAAAACCGCGGCTGCCTTGTCTAGTAGCCGATCGCCGCTTTCCGCTGGCGTCGGCTCATTTGTGGCATCCGCAGCCCAAGAGCATCGTCCGCTTGAGTTGTTTGATGGGCGTTCGGCGCCCCGGGTTGCCCTGGCTTGATCGCTAGCTGATTGGTGATGATGATGGTGATGATGATGATGATTGCTAGCGACCGGGCTTTCTCCGGGGCGCCCCGCGACCTAGCTCTCAAGCGGATTGTACCTATTCCCTTTCAGCATCCCTTTGATGGTCTGCTGCTTTCCGCCCTTGACTGCTTTCGCCTTCGGCTCGGCCTCACTCGCCTTCGGCTCGGCCCTTACCACCTTCGGCTCGGCCTCCTTCGCCATCGGCTCGGCCTCGCCCGCCTTTGGCCCGGCCTCAGCTGCCCTGTTCGTGTGTGTGTGTGTGGTGTGTGTGTGTGTGTGTGTGTGTGTGGTGTGTGTGTGTGTGTGTGTGTGTGTGTGTGTGTGTGTGTGTGTGTGTGTGTGTGTGTGTGTGTGGGTGTGTGTGTGCGCGCGTTAAAATATGGCTTGAAGGGTGCGTCTGAAGCAAATTATAGCCCTTTTGGCACTTTTACCAGTCGGTTCTGAGTTTCCGACACGCCGCTTTAGGGTCCTATGTCTCGTCTCCGAAGGGCGAGCCGGGCGGGATTCTTTGGGACGGATGGGGCGTGGAAGGTTGCCGGTTTCTCCATCCGGCATTCGCCTCGGGCTTCTGCTTTTCATCTTGCGGTGTCAGCTCCACAGGGTACCGCAGCAGCTGTACGTCCTCCGCCGCTTTCTCCCCGGGTAAAACGTCGTGCGACATAGACCACATGCGTCATAAGCCTCGTTTTCGCAACACAATGGGGGAGGAAGTTGCGGTCTCCGAGCCCGAGGTGTGCTGCGCAACAGAAGTTGTATTTGGGAAGGCGACTGTGCCTTTGCTCCGCTAAACCCATCGGGCTGACTGGAGGGTGAGACATCTTGCGTCAAAAAGGTCTCTCCACGCTGTAGCATCGTTCGGCGGAAATGCAACGGGGCTTGCTCGTGTGGTCTAAAGTGAAGCGTGCCTAGGTACACGTGGAATGTTTTCGAACAGAACGGTACTTCGACCGAGAGAAGCCTGGAATGGGCAAAGCCTTCCAGGTAGGATCTGCCGAAAGGAAGAAGAGCCCGGGCAATCAACAACTCCGAAAGAGAATGGCAGGCTCGAAGGTGAAGGTGACGATGGCGCGTTTTCAGTTGCGCCATCCTTCCTTTCCTTCGGATGAATGCGATCGCCGCGCCGTTGAGAGAAGACCAGCGACAGTGAACGGATAAACACGTACGCCCCAATCGACAGAACACAATAGCCTTGCTAACCTACTTTTGTGCCTAGACTCTGACGTCCTCCGGCGTACTGTGTCGTATCACCTCAAACGAGCGTGCTTGCTAGCTGGTCGGCTTTCAAAGTAGCTTGTCTATTCAAAGACGTGACTGGACCAATGACATGCCTTCGGGTCACATTCCGTTTTCTCAAATTGTCAGAAACCGAAAAGCAAGCCCACCCCCGCTTCAACTGACAGCCGGAGGCTTAAAAGCACCGGCTTCTCAAAGAATCAGTCCGAATAAAGCTGTAAAGCGAAAGTCCATCAAGCGTTCGCAGTTATTCCTCGTTCATCCACTAGCGCCGCTGGTCCGGCATACATCCGCCCTCATTTTGTGCGGCGATCCCGGCCAGTGTTCGCGATCCCGCTACGGCCCAGCACGCATTTGCTTGACGAAGCATGAAGCCGATGACACACGGTGGCGGTATTTATATATTTTTATAAATGCGGTTACCATAATATATTATGTCTGACCATACGAAGATGTCCCCCTCTCTCTCTCTCTCTCTCTCTCTCTCTCTCTCTCTCTCTCTCTCTCTCTCTCTCTCTCTCTCTCTCTCTCTCTCTCTCTCTCTCTCTCTCTCTCTCTCTCTCTCTCTCTCTCTCTCTCTCTCTCTCTCGGGAAAGGTCAACGCGGTAGCGGTGACCACGAGAACACATACAGGTAGGTGGGGAAAGGCCCTGGGACTGCTAAGGCGTGACTAACCCCGTCCCTGTCCCTCCCAGGGAGCCACCCCGGAACTAGCCTAGCCCACCTGACGGTGGGGGCCCACCTGACGGTGGAGGCCCACACCCTTTGACTGTTTTGATGTGTTCTCTCTCTCTCTCTCTCTCTCTCTCTCTCTCTCTCTCTCTCTCTCTCTCTCTCTCTCTCTCTCTCTCTCTCTCTCTCTCTCTTTTCTGTTGTGCAAGTATGCAAATACTGTAGGGAATAGTTGAACTAGACCTCTTGAGTTTGTGTTGCTCACCATTGAGGGGGTCACAAATCTTAGAACATTTGACAGCAGGACCACCCCTTTTGTGAAAAAAGAAGGATACGTGCACATCTATTTTGCCAAGACCTGCGACTCAACTATTCTTTGTTTTTCCCTGCGGTGCTCGCGCTGACGCGACACCACTCTCCCCCCCCTCCTCCCCCTCGCTGTCCGAAGCGAGCTTCCGAGAATCCAGCTGGCTGAAGTGAACGATTGGAGTTCCGGCCCTCAGAAGGAGAAGAAAGCATTCCAGAACCACCTCAAAGTTGGCACCTTAAATATACGTGTTTTATTTTTTTGATTGAGTTGACAGTTGTGTGTTTCCTGGCGTGCCCCAGTTTGGCTGCCTTGTTTCTTGGTGTTTTTTGCTCCAGGGTTGTTAGTCGCTAGGCAGTTGTAAAGACGAGAGAGAACGCTGCCAGCGTGTTTGGGAGAAGATTAGCCTAACGATCATACCAACTCTTTATCACTCTAATCCTCCCCGGCACGTACAAACAAACACACGCCTATTCTTTTTTGCCAACATTGCCCCCCCCCCACCCACCGGGGTTCCTTATCCCTCAAAACCAGCACCAAAAATTTTTTTATCACATCTTACGACTGTAAGAATAACATCGAACAATAACCAACGCTACTTCCACTTCTTCGAGCCAACGAGCCTTCATGCGAACAGCGCAAGCGTAACCTCTGTCACTCAAACCCTCCAACCACCCCCCCCCCCCCGTACCCCGAGGACAACCCTCAAAACCCCAACTTCCCCTCTCCCCCTCTCCCCCCCTTCTTTTCTCCCCCATTTCTTTTTCCTTTTTTCATCCCCTAATCCGTGCCTCGTAACACACAGCCGCCGATCAACACGAAACCACCCAGAAGAAAAGCCAGGCACCGGGATCTTCCTGACGAGCACGCAACCCGGTGAACTTAATCAAGAGTCGAAGATTAGCGTCGAAACTTCCTGGCTTTTCACGCCGCAGCAGAACGACCACACCCTACCCAAACCCAAGCACCCTCTAAACGCGTTAGGGGACTTCACAAGGTTTCACAACGGAGTGACACAACACCCGAAACGAGTCGCACTCTTTTACTTTTCTCAACCCCCCGCCATACCCAAGCCTCTACGGTCAACCGGAGACTTTAAAATACCGACCTTCTAATCCACAAATAACGCCAAAAACAACGACCCACCCACCGGGAACCGGGCAGTCACCTACGTGTTGACGTCGAGCCTCAGAAGCTGGATCTTCAACAGGGGCGAAAAAAGCGGGTGTCACGCTTTTCGGGCGTGCATTTATACGCGTTTTGGTTGTAGCACACCCGCTTCTCGGGGGAGACTCGGACACATTCTCTTCAACCCAGCTTCTGAGGCTGACTCCACCGTGTCTATTGTGGCACCGGAGCCGAAGAGTGCCAAAGCGGCGAAGCGGGATTTCACTCCCCGATTCCGCTTTCCTCTGCCGGTGCCCGAACCGGCAAGCGTTTTCCACTCCCAGCTCACGCGGGGCCGCGCTTGCGCAGCGACTTCGTCATGCAAACGATAAGCAAACCCCCGCTGCCAGATACCCTGAGGGGTAGTGGAGCCAGCAGTAAAGTCTAGGGGACTATTCGAAAATTCGTACTAGTGCCTGCGTCGCCGCGTAGGCGGGGAGGAGGGAGGCGCCTCTTATTCCGTCACAAACAAGTTCATCCTCCGTCACCAAACTTACCAATCATTTCACAAACCCCCTCCCTGACCGTAACCTGAACGGGTCCTGGCTGCGACGAACTACGAACAGCCGTCTACAACGACTCGATGCTGCAGCACACACCAAGCGCGGTTTACAGTCCCAGATCGTAGAACTTGAGGCTCAACAGGAGCTTTCCCCCTGCTTCTTCTGGTCTCGAACCGACGACCCCACTATAGTCGGAAAACCACGCGTGATTTTGCTCTGGACCGACGGATAGAGTTGGCAAGAGTGGTGTCTACTTTTTCTTTAGTACTAACAATCTTGTGTGGCTTGCCCTTCGTATTGTGCAGGCTAAAAAGACGTAGGCAGCGTGTTTTGGTGGTTGATCAGAGTTCCTTACCTGAATACACACAGGGTAAATACAAGTGGGAAACCCGATCAACCGGCACGCACAAACAAAACGAAGCGCCTGTCTTTTTTGGATGCTCTCCGCCCCAGGGCAGCCCGCACCCGAAGTCCAGTGCGGCCAACGCGTCGCACTTTGACCTTGGGTCTAGCTCGCAACCTTCCTCTGTCACGAGACGAAGAGACCGCGGCAAAGCTAACAGCTCGTCGCACTATTCACGCCTGGTCCTGTAAAGCGGAACCAAACGGTGAGCCGAGGTATCACCTGACTTCGGTACTGCTCTCGATAGAGAACACGACCCTAGATAGATGACGCCAGACATGCGCTGATCCCAGTGCAGTCAGACGACATATCCGCCGATTCCTAGCCTTACAGTACACTGACAGCACAGGACTCGATCTTGTTTACGTCGTTTCGTCCTTCCTTCCGCGTACCGACGACCGACCGTCGACTATTTTTCGTAATCCGCCGCCAAGCGCCCAGCGGGAGCACCGCGATCCTTCCACGCCTCGTCTTTTTCCGTTTCATCTTGGCTCGATTGCCGCAGCAACTTAAACGTCTGCAGGGGTGCAGAAAAAATAAAGGCGTAATCTCGCCGTTGCAATAATTCACCAGTTGAAATCTCGCAGGGAACCTTTCATGAGGGCGCGCAGCTTAAGAAGAACGTCTTGGTTTCAAAACACACTTTGATCTCGACAAGGAACAATAAAGCCGAACCTCCAAACCACAATAAACGCTAATAAAGCCAAGCCAAGCCTCTGGAACCGGATCTTTGCAAGGAAGAACAGGCACCGACTTTTTGTATAGCAAACTCTAAAACGCCCTGCAGCTTCACCCTTGTGGGATGGGCGGGGCCGGCCGGCACCAAGATAGCTAAGAAGGCAAATGTCCGGATTCGTCGAGCTCTTGCTGCTCAACATGGCGGTGGCCAGCGTGGTCGCCTGCCTGTGCGACGCGGCCACGCAGCACTGCGAGCTGTGGCTGAAGCGCCACGCGAAGGCGCGGAGGAAGGCCGCCGCGGGCGCGAAGCAGCTCGCTCGCCCGCCGACTGAAACAACGCTGCTGCTCGGGGACCGCGCGCGGACCTTCGAAGCGGGGGACTCGGCGCGCGCGAAAGCCGACGCCGAACTCGAAAATAGTAACGCCGAATCTGAGTCCATCGCCAGCATATTCAGCGTCTCGATTAGCGGTTCGAAGGGCAGTTGCGCGGCTGCGAACGGGGGGCTGTTCGGTGCGTGCGACGGCGAGGCCGGAGAGGACGTGCAGACCTTTGATTGGAAGCGGTCCCTTCGCATGATGGTTGTCGCAGGGCTGGTGTTCGACCCGATGAGCTTCACTTGGTACTACGCGATCCTGCCTTGGCTTGTTCCTGGCGTGGATGGCGTCTTGTCGTCGAGCGAGATGACGGCGAAAGTCGTGTGGGACATCGTAGTGTACGGCGGCGTCGTGTCAGCCACTTCTGTCGCTGCGAGCGCAGCGCTGCAAGAAGCCGACTGGGCGTACGTGTGGAAGCGCCTGCGGTCCGACTTGCCCCTCCTTTACGCCACGGCGATGATCCTCGCAGTGCCTGCGGATATCCCCGTCTTCGTCTTCGTCCCCCCGAAGTGGCAGGCTGCGGCGTTCAAAGCGATGGACGCCGTGTTCATGTTCGCCGTGTCGTACGTCGTGAACCGAAAGCTCTCCGCCGCCGCAGGCGCGCCCCGGCAACAGCGAAAAACGCCGCCGCCTGCGTCGGAGTACCCGTGAAGGGGCATCGCCCCCTCCTCATTGACCAGCTGTCACGTCACTTTCAAGCAGTCGACCGACCCAGCCCAACACGCACCTTCTGTAGTCAGTGTGCACAGCCTCCGACCCTTCGCCTAGGTTTGATGCAATTGGATGGTGTTTGGTTAATGGATCTTTAATGAGAGCGACTGACGATTTCCAAAAATCGTCTAGTCTCGTGAGCTTCACACTTCAAAGGCATGGATTGATTTTTGGAAAAACAGGTCGTTCGAATGAAACTCTCACCGACCTCAGCTGTTGAAGATCTACGCGCAACTTACGCATATCACTCAGCGCAGGAAAAAAGCAACAGCGATGCTCCTAGTAGCGGCGAGTGAACAAGGCAGAGCCCAAGCCTGAACCGGTGTTCTACTGATATCCGGAATGTGGCGCAAGCTGCTTGGCGACAAACTGGCGTCGAGGTAAGAATGGGGTATCCACAGAGGGTGAGA
>JAPJBO010001360.1:0-48493 GCA_030068145.1 Diplonema papillatum | reverse complement strand
ATCGAAATTGACACTAGTATTTTGGGTTCGGCCACTGGTGGACACCTGACTGGCCCATGGGCGACCATGTTGACCACTGTCTGGCCCAAGAAGTGCCAAGCACAAGCATACGAGGGACGGAAACCGCAGGTGTGGGCCTTCACCGTGGTGGAGCCAGGCTAGATTCGGGGTGGCGCCCTGGGAGGGCAGGGACGGGGGTAGTCACGCCTTAGTCCCAGGGCCTCTCCCCACCCATCTGGTGTTCTCCTGGTCATCGCTACCGCGCTGACCTTTCCCTCAAAGCCCGCTGCCCACTGCCCTACAAGAGACATGCTTTGCACTCTCTGAATGCCCATTGACTGTGCTCCGCTTCAGCCGACTGCTTTGGAAGAGGTACTGTGCTCCGTTTGGTGCCGACTGCCCTGCCAGAGACGTGCTTGCAGACAGAGGTCGGCCGCCGCTACTTTGGTTTTCTCTCGCGTCTTCCCAGCTCCGCCACCTTCCCAGAGGCTTGGGGAGAGCCACGTGCTCCGGCTGTAAGGGACGAGACCGAGGTGCGACGCTGGCCCCGGTCGCAATCTGTATGTGCCGGCCCGGCCCGATTAGGCCTTTGGAGTACCGCGTGAATGGCGCGATTGGGCCCACGCGCATGCAGCCTGTCTGCTCGCAGTCACGCCGGCCGGCCCGCAACCGCAACACACACATTCGCTTGTGCCCACACACCAGCTCTTCTTATCGAGCTAGCGATCCAGCTAAGGAGCACAACCGAGGATCCGAGGCGGAATCATGCCCCACAGTGGCCGACGAGAGCAGACAGCGATGAAGGCCGCAGGGACAGGGTGTGTCAGCCACAATAACGGCAGGTTCCTCCCGCAGACGCACTACCCATCGGAATGTGACAGCGCAAGTAGGCTCGATGGAAGCACGAAGTGAAGCAGGATAGACGAGCTACGGAGACGAGACGAGTCGTGTACCAGGGGCAGGCCGGGACGATGAACCGCATGAAGCCGAAGAAAAAGTTCAAGAACGAAGCAACACCACAAGCCGCGTGCAGCCAAGCAGACCTCCCGGAACCTACGTGGGCAGTAACGAGGAGCCAACAGATGAGTGTCCACTGAACCCCCTTGCCAATACCCCCAACGACTATGGCACGAATTGCGCAATGCCAGACGGTAGCGTCTGACAATGGCATGCGTGACATTGCAGTGCCTAAAGGTGAGATTAGCCTCCGTTTTCAACCGCCTTGTTGTCGCCAGGGAGATCGAACCCACTAACAGAAACTTGACATCTTCGAGGACAGGGTGTCTGCCAAGCGCTTGCCCTATCGCCTGGAACTGCCCCGCAGGGAATGCCAAAAGGCTCGAGTATTAGCTGCGCTAAATTGCAAAGGTTGCTAATACGGGAAAACGGGTACCCGAGCCCCTTTGCACTCGACAACCTGCTTCCACAAGTCAGTCCGAACTTCCTCGTCCCCTGCTGCACTGCCTGGCTACATCCTTTTTTCAGACGAATATGCTTCTTTTTGTTCGATATTCGATGATCGTGCTATCAGCATCTTTAGCCCCAGAAGAAGGCTCGATAATAGACACGTTGCATCGGCTAATCAGGATTTTTTGGCTGAGTGCTGTGTGTTTAATCAATTGTTACAGTACCCCCCCATTTCACCAAAAGCTGATCGATTGTAATCGATCGTAATCGAGTGTAATCGAGTGTAATCGACGCGTAATCGAGTGTAATCGAGCTCAAGTCGCTTTCAGGGGGGGTAGGTGAGTTGGCTCATGAGAATCGTGGTCAGCTGGGGATGTCATTGAAGGATTGCGCACGATTGGGAACCTTAGTGAAGGAGCGCACCGGTATTTGCATGGGCCTTTCACAGGGGAGTGTAGCCAAGAGTGATGAACCGTGGAAGGTTCTTTCCAATGAGGTTTTGGGGAGTGTTGCGGGATCACTCAGCTTTCTCCTGAAGACGTTTCCGGTGAAGGCAGACTCGGAGGCCCCATCAGTTCTTCTGGTCATGGATGAATACAATCCAGGGAACGCATTCCGTTCCCGGACCTCTAGACAGCGACTAGCAATCGGCCTCGTAGCTGGTGAGACGGTATCACACTTCCTCACACTCAGCGACAAGCGAAAAGCGTCTTTCCACGAGTGGTGGATATTTCAGTGCTTGCCCCAGCTGACCGCAGTCCAGAAAGGCACGTTTCACGTGGGCGATCAACCCTCCAGCTCTTTCGCATCGGCCGCATGCGGCAGCGGTGGAACAAGCTGTACTTGGAAGTGTGGGCTGCAATATGACTGGTTCACAAGCGCGCAAACTGCTAGCCACTCTGCTGATGCGAACCAAAGGGAACGAGCACACAATATGTTGCTTGATGGATATGCTTGTCTTTTTTCGGTATCAAGACATACCGGTTCGCTTCTTTTCCGCGCAGGGTGCGACCAACTTCGCAAAACACTTCTTGCTCGGTTTGCTAAGTTATCACGCTCTGATTTTCTTGTTGGAGTGGGCGAACCCTGGCATCACTTTGTCGGCCTATGCCCACAGCATGGAACACTGGTTTGATCCGCAAGATGCTCACAGGCTGGCAGTGTCAGACGAAATGTTCGAGCACATGAACGGAGAGCGCAAGCGTTGGGTGGGAAGGACTTCCCAGCAAACGATGGAGCGCGATCTGCAGGTGCTGGAGCTTCAGACGAAGCATTTTCACCCCGACAAGAAACGTCGGCCCTTGCCGAAGCTTTCCGAATGCGTCGCCGCTGTGCCTAACTTGTTCCAGTACGACGTGATAGTGTTTTGCACGTGCGTTACGCAAAAGGATGACACTTGGAAGAAAGCGACTAGAAGCCTGATTGCGCGCTTAAAGGTTGTCGGCCTTGGTGCTACCGTATGTCGGGCGACGCGATGGGGGCAGAAGTTCTGTGCCAACCCAGGCGTCGAAACACACTCTGAATTTAAGCTTTGTGTGTGTAATGACACGCCGTGGAAAGCTCCTCTTGCGTCTGAAAGCGAAAGTAGCAGCGGGTATGAGAGCTCACTCGAGAGTGAAGATGAGGACGCCGTTTTCAGCTGCATCATCTGCAATAAGCACTTCAAGAAGGTCTTTGGTCTCTACGCACACTACGACACGCAGCACCGTCCAGCTGTACCGTGTGAGTGCAAACAAGAGTGCCCTGCTTGCAAGAAGCGAGTTTTCACAAGCGGGTTAAGCCAACACGTCTTGTACAATCACTCAGATATGCTTACAAAGACAAAGTGCCCTCTGTGCTTAGCGAGCTTTTCCTCATCCAGGCTTAGACTCTCACATGAAGCACCATCACGTTGTGTGATGCGTTCTTTGATGATGCGTTCTTTTCTCCTGCATCAAGGTGGTTCAAGAAGCCGAACATGCTTCCCTCAGAGGTTCTCTCACGTTCTCTTGATGCCGGGGTCGAGATTGAGGTAAAGCTAGTTGAACTATGCGTGAAACTGCGGCCGAGACCACAGGTCAGAGCCAGCCGACGCGACGTCCTCCACCACGGCTCTGCTTCTGCGGTGCTATCGTTTTTCAGTACATGCGTCTTGCTGATCACGTGTTTTTCTCTCGTACATCGGTAAACCAGGCTACTTGTTATAGAACAAGTAAGACCCTTCAGCACTATGCGTGTTTTGGGGCTGCGTTTGGCATGGTGCTGCAAAGCAGTCTCTTACTTTTCTGAGTTTATTTACACGACACGGCTGCAATCTTTTAGGCGGACTTCAACAAACAAATGTAACATGTTTGTTTGCCAAAAGCCTTGTGTCTTGCAGATCACGTGATTTTCTGGACTGCTTCCCTCGTGGGTAGGTACAACCCCCGGTTCCTTATGAAATTGCAACCAAACACTTGTTATATAACAAGCAATCACTTGTTTTATAACAAGCAATCACTTGTTATATAACAAGTGATCACTTGTTATATAACAAGTGGCACTTGTTATATAACAAGTGGCACTTGTTATATAACAAGTGGCACTTGCTATACATTTTCACTTGTTAGGTCACTTGTTGTATAACAAGTGATTGTGCATGGCAAGTGCGTCGTGTATCCGGCCATCCGGCCAAAGTGGCTGATCCTTAACAAGAGCGCTGCCCCCCCCCCCCCAGCACTGTCCCCAGCGGCAAGGTACGAAGGAAAGCCTGCACGGCAAGGCTACACGGAAGCCAAGCTTCCGAGGGGGGGGTGCCATCCGCTCTCGGGGCAGCAGGACACCTCGTCCAGGTGGGAAGCGTCACCTCCCCGACGCGAGCTGATTGCCGGTTAGATGCGCCTTCGCACCAAACCCTCTGGGTGGTTCCAGGTAACGCGCAATCGGGGGGGTTGAACCATAATTAATTGCTAAAGCCCGCACCCACGCGGTGTTGTCTGTGGCTGGTCTTTGAAAGGGCTGCCTTGGTCAAACTCCCACGAACGTGAAACGCTCTCGGTGGACCATGCTCTTCATCGGGATGAAAGCGCTTACGCGTACACCGTCCGCATACGGGTCGACCACCGATGTTACTCTTCTTTTCTCCATCCACGTCCTGCGCACCCTCGTCCGCTCCATGTTCTGAGGTTGGCGGGTCGACAAACGCTCAGTCCTGACTCTGGCTGAACGAGTGCAACAGCCATGAATCAGGATAGTGTCCAACAGACAGTGTGACTCAGTCTTGACGCCAAAAACGCGAGACA
This sequence comes from Diplonema papillatum, assembly GCA_030068145.1. Taxonomy (NCBI): domain Eukaryota; phylum Euglenozoa; class Diplonemea; order Diplonemida; family Diplonemidae; genus Diplonema; species Diplonema papillatum. The sequence goes on along the minus strand of JAPJBO010001360.1, from coordinate 43,826 downwards.
GCTGTTCCCGGGGGGTGTGCCATCCGCTCTCGAGATGAAAGCGCTTACGACTCTTCTTTTCTCCCATCCACGTCCTGCACACCCTCGTCCACTCCGTGTTGTGGGGCTGGCGGGTCGACAAACGCTCAGTCCTGACTCTGGCTGAACGAGTGCAAACAGCCATGAATCAGGATAGTGTCCAACAGACAGTGTGACTCAGTCTTGACGCCAGAAACGAGAGACAGCTGTTCCCGGGGGGTGTGCCATCCACGTCCTGCGCACCCTCGTTCACTCCATGGGTTGGGGTTGGCGGGTCGACAAACGCTCAGTCCTGACTCTGGCTGAACGAGTGCAACAGCCATGAATCAGGATAGTGTCCAACAGACAGTGTGACTCCAGAAACGAGAGACAGCTGTCGCTCTCGGTGGACCACGCTCTTCGTCGAGATGAAAGCGCTTACGCGTACACCACCGATGTTACTCTTCTTTTCTCCCTCCACGTTCTGCGCACCCTCGTCCACTCCATGTGTTGGGGTTGGCAACAGCCATGAATCCTGTCAGGATAGTGTCCAACACAAGTCAGCAGACAGTGTGACTCAGTATTGACGCCAGAAACGAGAGACAGCGTTCCCGGGGGGTGTGCCATCCGCTCTCGGTGGACCACGCTCTTCGTCGAGATGAAAGCGCTTACGCGTACTAAGCATACGGGTCGACCACCGATGTTACTCTTCTCTTCTCCCATCCACGTCCTGCGCACCCTCGTCCACTCCATGTTCTGGGGTTGGTCACCCGCGGCTCGCGCCTACCGGAAGTCGTTCCAGCTTCGCATCGATCCTCTTTGCTTGTCCGGGTGGTAGCGCTGGATTTCTTCCCAGAGGCCATCTCGCAACTCGTACTTCGTAAGATTTGACGAGTCCTGTGTGGGATTGCGTGATGAGGGGGTTCCAGCAGGTGCAAAGGCAGTCCCTCGAGCACTTTTTTATAGTGTAAATTCAGTGTGCGCGCGATCAGCTGGCGTGCCGGCTGATCTAATGTCGAGCCTTTTTTTCTTACCGGCGGACTCGTGCAAAATAAGGCGAATTTCAACAGTGTAAGCATTGGCTATGCCGCCCATGGAGCGGGATCAGCTTGACGCACAAACCGGGCAAGATGCGAATCAAGATGTTGCCAGAAAACCCGTCAGTCAGTCGGCTGATTATCAGCCGACACGGCCCGCTTCCGCGCATTCAGAAAGACATGCGTAGTTTTGTTGAATATTGGAAGCAACTTGCAAAGTGAACGAGATGGCAGTGTTGGTTACCGTGTTGACGACAACAAGGATTCGGTGCTCGCACACATAGTCCCCCCATGGTCTCCCTGACCCCCCAATGACCCACTTGCGACCCCCACAAATACCCCATACGGCGTGACAAAATGGATTAGGCAACAAAGTGGAATATAATCCACTTTGTCGTAATCCAGTTCTATAGAATCCACTTTGTCGTTTTCCCAATACCTAAGTACATACACACCTCCTCCGGTGGCTCCCGGTCCAGCCGACTTCCGCGGCCTAAACCTAGTGTCCTTCCGCATGGAGGCACACGGAAGAGCTCCCCTGCAAGGGTGCTTACCCACGCGAGTAAAAGGGTGCTTCTTTCCAGGGCAGGTATTCTCATCTTGCAAAGTGGCCGGTGCTTCCTCACGGGCCCCGACGCACGCCTGCGTCCTCTCCATCCAACCTTCTGTTTTTTCACCCGTTTTCACATTTCTTCTTTCTCTGTATCTCCAAAGACTCCCACCACGAAGCAAGTTAGCTGGCCCAGAGCTTGGCATCACTCTTCATCGCCTGATCAGCGGAATTGGAATGCTGGAATGGAAGTGCGGACAACTGCTGGAAGCAAAGGGTGGCAAACCCGAAAATGACTCCGATCAGTGTAATTTGAATGATAAAAGGAAAGTGCGAACGAATGCTAGTGCCCACTCTCCAGGCTCCCGCGATACAGCTGCCAGAATCTCCCCGACGGCAAACGCGAGTCTCTCCAGTTCTGCCAGTGAAGCCAATACGAGCTACCTACTGCTCTGTCTCCCGCATCTTTGTTCCTCGTTTGCTTTAGCTGGTGGTACTTTGAAGTAGTTAGGCTCTCTCACAATCTCTTGTTCAAATGTGCTGGACTAAGAATCGAAGGCACCCTTCTTACTACGGCTCCCTTCACGAAGGAAAATGTGGATTCATGACCTTGCATATATCTCTGTCCTTTGTCCCCTTGTAGGCCCCCTAGTACACGTGACCCATGCGCGACAGCGTGAATTGTGAAGACGAAAGGCCATTTTTCACGTTTGAGAGTCTCAAAGAATGGTCCCCCCAACACAATTTGTGTTGAGCCGCGACGAAGTTGCACGAGAGGCGCAAAAAAATGTGATGTCGTTTCGCGGTTAAAAGACGGACCTAAACTCACTTTTGATGGTTTCAATGAACTCAAACAGCTCCAAATAGCCAGTTGCCAGAAGCGACAAATTGGATTATCAAAAGTGACAAAGTGGATATTTACTGGATTATAATCCAGTTTGTCGCGACAAAGTGGATTATGAATCCACTCTTTGTCGTAATCCAGTTATATAGAATCCGTTTTGTCGTTGACCCTAGGTATTACAACACCTGGTTCGATTGCGGGATAATAAAACCTCGGGATGAAAGGCTGCGTGTTTTTCCCGTTCAAAGAATGCGTACCTTTTCCCAGTAGAACTTTTCGGCGCAAGTCGGTTCGTCAGTGGGATCGTGCAAGGACCTGTGCGGTTGAACGCTTTCGTCATTTTCCGGCGCTCAGCCCAAGAACGTTGAAGTATGGCTAAAGATAAAGTGGTGTCACCTGAGGGGATAATCTCAGGGCCGCCCACGTGATAAGCCGTTAAGCATTGAGTTCTTTTAAGTACATGAACCACATGGATTAGCATGCACTTAAGCAGCGGCTGCCGGCTTATCCCGTGACACCTTTATATGTATGGTGGGATCGTGCAAGGACCTGTGCGGTTGTTCGATCGGACAGTGCCGTGATGCTACCACTGGATGGATTATGGCCGAACGCCTCTAAGCCAGAACCCAGTCTAGAGGAATGCGTGAGTTACTCAGGGCACATCGGATTTCTCGGGCCACGACTAGCTTCGGCGAACGGCAACTTCCAAATTCACATCCAGATCCCGTGTCTCTAACCGGGTCTATACGAGTCCGAATGGACCGGCGGGCGTAACGCACTGAGGACTGATTGAACGCTTTCGTCATTTTCCGGCGCTCAGCCCAAGAACATTTCCGGAGTTGGGGCTTGGACTGAGAAATGAAGCAACGGACGATCAGCACCAACTGACCAGTGTTGTTCTTGTTGTTCTTCACGTGTACAGGGTATAAACCTCTCTGGGGGGGGTTTCCTGTATTAGCACTTTTTCTAGCGTTATTTGTGGATTTTTCGTTGGCTTCGTTTTCGCTTTCATGTGCAACCGTTGTTCCGGAAATGTTCCCGTCAGTACGGATGTACTATTATTAATATTAACCCAACTCCGACCAAGCACCTACAGGTTAATTTCCACTTTTTCCTATTTTTCATTTTTATAGAGTACTTCGCTCTTTTGGGCATTCTGGGGCTGGAATTTTGCGATTTCGAAGCATATCTTTCCATTGCCGCCCTTGGAAGGCGAAATTTTGACATGTTGCACTAGTCTGTCATCGTCTTCTCGCTTATGACCGTCTAATTCGTCGACAACGTTTCACCGCAACCTTGACAATCTTTTGTTTTCTCGCGTGGTTTAGATTTCCTTCCTAGGTTGGGCTTGAGCAAAAGAGAAGAAGAAAGGCGGCAGACGTCATTTTGCGTGCGTTCCGGGGGTAGGGGGCTGGAGTGATGGCGAGATAACGGGCAAGACGCAGGAGATTGAGGTACGGGGCAGGTGGGCAGTTCACGCAACTACTGGCCACTGCAGTCACTTTCATCAGTAGACTCGGTATACGTCAGACGCACTCCTTTGAGTGTGGGAGGGCGCCCCTGCTTGCAAGGGCGGCCGCCTCGTTTCTTCAAGCGCTGGGTCCCAGGAGTTTCCGGCTCGTAGTAATGGTGGTTCTTGAGGGTGTGAAACCGGGTAAAACACGGAGCGGGACACAGAGCCACGCCACATGTTTTGCAGACATATTTCGTCTTGACCAAACGAACATGGCATTTGCACGCAACGCGGGTGTCTGTTTCCAGAATGGCATGGAACTTGCCATCCAGGCGCGACGGGTGGTCGCTAGCCCGAGGTGTGCGCGTTCCGGGGCTGAAGTCCTCAGTACTGCGGTTGTCAGCAAGTAACCCGCGGATGAGCTCTTTTCTGAAGTCCTTGAAGGGTAAGGACCCGCGATTCTTACCAAGACGCTTGTACAAGATAAAACTGTTCAACGCAGACACTTCGAGCAAATAAAAGAAGACTTTCATATACCATCGTTTGCCCTGCATGAATCGTGTCGCCCGGGCAAGGTACTGGTCGCAGCGATCTACCCCCCCCATGTGTTTGTTGTAAGCAACCACGATGTCTGGCTTACTGACCTTCAACCGCTTTCCCCCCTTGCAGCGACGCTCAAGCTCGGTCATTGTTGTTCCAATGGGGAGTGTTGACAACATGCGGACTTCACGCTTGTCAACCCACTCCAAGAACGTGATCGGCGAACTTTGGCGATACTGGCAATGGCCGCGTTTCGGGGCCGCAGCCTTATCCGCTTGGGATGGGCGGCCGCGCTTCTTTTGGGACTTGCTAAAAAGTGGGATCCCGTTCCGATTTTTGCGGACAGTTCCGGCCGCGTGGAATCCCAAGGTGTATAATTTTAGCATGAGGGGAATGCTTGTGTAGTAGTTGTCCATGTACATGTGCCTTCCTGAGTATGCATACAGAGCCGCAGCTGCAAGAAGTTCACGCTCACCAACGTTCACGGGGCCAGGGTTAGTATCCGTGTCAATCTTACCGGTATACACTGACGATACCAATGTGTAACCAGTCTGTGACTCAGCCAGAACAAAACACTTCAAACCGAATCGATGCCGTTTCATGGGCATGTATTGCTTGAAGCTGACACGACCTTTGTACTTGATGATCGACTCATCAAAGCTAAGTTCTTTATCGGGAGCATAGACATCCCGCCATTGGAGAGACACAAGCTGGAAAATATCTCTTATCTTGATGAGTCGGTCCGGGTGTTCCTTCTTTCCACTGAGGGGGTCTGTGAAGTGCAGCGTCCTGTGAATATCGTGCCACCTTTTCCTGGACATGGTTTCAGAAAAAAACGCGCATTGTTCGATAGGGTCCACGGACCAGTACGAGTAGAGATCCTGTTTCACGGACAACCCCATCGCGTATGTGACAGCACACCAGCGAAGAAATTCCGCAATATCGGGTGCTTCGTACGAGATACCCTCTTTCCCTGCAGCATACACACTCATGTGCCCAATGATCTGGGTGACCACCAGGTCGGTGAACATGCATCTGAAGATGTCAGTGGGGGAGGAATCCTCATCAAGGTCGTAGGACGGATTCGGTCCGGTCTTCTTGGCGTTGAAAGGGAATTCGAGGTTGGGCTCGACTTTGCTGCTCCACGACAAGGACTTGATCGCTGCACCTGCTGCCTTGACCGCAGCGCTCTCAGTATTCGGTGGGCGGCCTCGCGGTGCTGGGTTTGCGGGGGGCTTCTGTGCCGGTCCTTTTCGTGGTCGGCCGGGGCGCTTCGGTGCAGGCTTTGCGGAGGGCTTCGGCGCCTGTTCTTTTGGTGGCCGGCCGGGGCGCTTCGGTGCAGGCTTTGCGGAGGACTTCGGCGCCTGTTCTTTTGGTGGCTCGCCAAAAAAAATGTTCATAAAGTGGCCGAGATCACCGCTCTGAACCCGCGGGTTGGCCAGGAACACGACGTTGGCCGGGTGGGGTCGGTCTTCGCCTCGCTCGACTGAGCCGGTTCCTCTCAGCACGGCCCAGTTGTACAGCGCTGTGTACACTGTCTCCGGATTGGGCTGGAATCCGATACCGTGTTGGAGGCAGAAGCTCGATACCTGATAAGTGTCCAGCTCCGGTAAGCGTGCCACACTCCTGCAACGCACGTCGAAATGTTCGCGGGCGAAGCTGAGAATGTTCAATGCCGATGGCATCGCAAAACTTCCCTCCATCGCTCGCATGAGTGCGATGTACCCGCACTCCACCCCGCTCTGCTCGTCACGCAGCTGCAGTGTCACACCCCGGATACCGCCGAACTCACGTCGCGACCGTTGCCTGTCCCAGTTCCCGCAAGAGTCGACCACTGTCACCCGCCCAAGCGCGGTGGCGTCGAGATGATGCACTTGTTCGCGCACTGTCCTTCCCGACCTGTTGTTGTCGTCATCGTCATCCTCTTCCTCTTCTTCATCCTCTTCTTCTTCCTCGTCCTCTTCCTCTTCCACCTCTTCTGCTTCCTCGTTGTCCTCTTCTTCTGTCGACCCCACACTCTCCATATCCGTGGCCGCCCGCTTCCTTCCAGACATTTTGTACTTTTCACTGCCCAAGTTCCTGGATTGTTTCGACTGTTGATGACAAGGCATTGAAAAAGCCGGTTTTCCGGGGGTTTCCCCAATCTCGCCACTTGGTTTCAATCGTCATTGCTGACGAATTTTTGACATTCGAGGGCGGCAATGAAAAGATTTGCTCGAAATGGGTGAATTCCATATTGTTGGGAATTTTTTGGCGCCTCCTGAGCACCCCTACAGAAAAATCCAGATTAAACCGGACATATATGTCCGGTTGGTCGGAGTTGGGTTAATAGTAATAGACTATTAATAATAAAATCCTCACTCCTATGATTGTGTCTGTCACTCTCGTCCACCGCTCCTGCTCTGCTTGCCGCGCGCCGTATGGTTGGAGTAAAAGGTGAAGCCAGAAAGCTGCTAATGCTGCTGACCACATGAAGTGGAAGCAACCTACCGTAAATGGAAATATATTGGACCGGACAAATATTGGACCGGACTTAAGTTGGACCGGACAAATCTTGGGACTTTGGCCAGAAATTGGCAACTTGGGACTTTTGTCCGGTCCAACATATTTCCTATTCGGCACACAACACAATGCAAAGTTTGACTGGAAACCCACAAAAACAGAAGGAAAATAAAGGGAAAAAAAGGGAAATGTTGCGGTACGTCGTAAAGCGTGAACCGTTTGCTGTCATTTCGGCAGAGGTCAAGAAGGAAGCCCGCGCTGATGCTGTTGCCAAGGAGGTAGTTGCGAGCGCGCCTCGCAAGGGCCAAGAGACATACAAGGCTTGGGCAGCAGATACAAAGCTTGAGATAGCCAAGTTGGTCGCAGATCTCGGGCTCACCAAGGCAGTTGCCACGTGGAATGACAGGCCGAATGCTCGGAAGGTAACGAAGGGCTCGGCCGGACGATTCTATGACGCATACAAAGACGAGCTGAAAAAAACCGTGAACAAGAAGAGGCTGTACGACGACGAAAGAGACGAGAGAGGCATTGCCCTTCCCGTGGCTAAACGAGGACGTCCGAGGTTGCTTGCAGAAGAAGAACAGGAAGAGCTGTTCAGGATACTGAAGGCGATGCGAGAGGCAGGCGGGGTGATTACAGCTCAGGTTGTATCGAGTGTTGCGAGGGGTATTGTGAAGACTTCCAGCGACCCTGACAGGCTTGCGGACGAAAACACCCTGGCATACGACTGGGCAAGAAAGATGCTCACACGGAGCGGTTGGAAACTCCGTGCGCCTACGTCATCATTTGTAGAACCAAGGGGTGTGTCCGCCGAGGTGGTGCGCAGGTTTGCTGAAGAAGTCAAGGAACTTGTTCACGAGTTTTCAATTCCAACCTGCCTCATCGTGAATATTGACCACACTGGCATCCCATTTATTCCCTCTGTGAAGAAAACCTATGACGTCCGCGGAAAGAAGAACGTTAGCATTGCCCACAACGACGACAAGCGGTCTATCACAGCACTACTGGGGGCAAATGCCTGTGGTGACCTTCTCCCGCCCCAGATCATCTATTCGGGGAAGACGGCGCGTGTGCTGCCAGATGTCGGGGATCTTGACGTCAGTGGTTGGCACTTAACACAAAATTCTCGTCATTGGGCCAATGAGGCCACGACCTTAGAGTACGTCAACCGAATCTTGAAGCCGTTCAGAGAGAGGACAATCAAGGAGCACAAACTGGAGGAGAGCCAGAAAGGCTTGCTAATCTTCGACCGGTTTACTGCACAAAACACGGAAGCTGTTCGTGTTTTACTGAATCAGATCGGATTCAAGACGCACGTTATACCAGCAGGGTACACGGGTCGCTTGCAGCCGATGGACCTGGGGGTCAACGCAACTGTAAAGACACAACTCAAACGGTTCTTTACTGAATGGTTCGGTAAAAAGCTGAATAAGCTTTACAAGAAACTCGTAAAGAAAGGGAAGGTGACTGGTGAGTCGAACGACGACCTCGTCCGCGCTGCAAAGAACCTCAACGTGACAACCAAGCGCATCCGCGATGTGCATTTCAAATGGTTGCATGACAGTTTGTCGAGGCTGAAGCCAGACTCCATTAGAGCGAGCTTTGTGAAGGCTGGTATCATTGATCCTGGCGATGCACAACCTACAGAGGGCGACGTTCAGGAGGTAGCGGAATTCGAGGCAGAGGAAGAGGTTTTTTCCCAGGAGGAGGAACGGCTGTTCCATGCGATGGTCGACGCCATCAGTGAAGATGAGGAACAACATGAGCAAATAATGCTGGTCAACAGAGGCCATTGGCTTTCAGGAAGTGAAATCGAACATGTCTTCAGATTCCTCAATCGTAAGGCACCTTTCAGCTTCGGTGGTGCCCTCGCCTTCGACCTTGTTCAAAAGGACTTCCTTCTTTCCCGCCACTACTCTGTTTCGGTAGTCAACACTTCGTCTCACAGAGAAAGAGGAGCCCACTGGCTGCTGCTTGTGACGTGCGTCGCACAGGGGAACAAGCCCAAAGCAATAATCTGGGATTCTCTTCCTACTTCCTCTGTTGCAGACGTGGCCGTTAACAGCATCAAATGTTTGCTAGCGGACTGGGATGTGCAATGCAAGCAGACTGGGCAACAAGACGGTGACACGTGGACTTGTGGATACAGATGTTTGTGGTGGGCACTAGAGCTAGCAGCACTGGAAGTCCCATGGAGTGAGGAACTCACTGCCTGCCCCGATCATTTTCTTGACGATGTCCTGCACCTCCTTCGCACATCAGAAACCCTTTCCAGCAGAACACCACAAGTGAAACACCCTCTCCCTTCAGCAGAGGGAACAAAAGGGGACCCAATGTTCTTGTAGCTTGTCGAGCTTTTTTGTTTTTATGTCACACATCAGCATCAACAATCGTCAGCCGAACCCCCGACCTATGATCCTTCCGGATCCTCTAGGTGCGCAGAGAAAGAAATCTGTTTCCTTTGGCAGTTGGCCTGTCGTTTTGCACTGTTTCCAGCATCATTTTCTGTGCCATCTCTCACTCCTCTGGTGCCGGTGCGGAAGGCGCAGCGCCGGCGCAGGGCCTTCTTGGACCGTGCGAATGGCCGAGGAGCTCGTGTTCCACGAAGGGGACGCCTGCCACGTGGCTTTTCTCGGCGAACTGCTTGTCGAGACCTCCTGACGAACTTCTGGAAGGGGTGCCCGATGTCGGGTCGGGTAGGATAAGCGTCCCTCTACAGCCCGTGTCCAGGGGATCCGGAAGAAGAAGAAGAAGGTCGCCCTCAGGTACGGATGTCGTCCGCGAGAACGTGGCAGCCATCGCACTGGTGGGCAACGTCAGGACTCTCCTACAGAGTGTTTCCCATCCTGGGATGTGATACCACCAGATCCGGACCAAGCAAGAACCAAGAAGGCCAAAACTCGAAAATTGCTAAGTACGCAAAAGCCTCCCGAAAAATGTTGGACCGGACAAATCTTGGGACTTTCGGCCAAAAAGTGGCAACTTGGGACTTTTGTCCGGTCCAACATATTTCCATTTACGGTACTTTGTTTCTGGATGGATTGGAGCGGCAAACCGGTCGTACGGAATATTATTAGTCTTCAAAGAAACAAGTTTATTTTCTAGCGTTTATTGTGGTTTAGAGGTTCGGTGTTTTAGGGTCTCCGGTTGTTATTTTCCTACAAAAAAAAACTCGAGGGGTGCCTTTTGTGCTTACTTCGAAGGAGGCTAGAGGGGGAGAAACAATACAACTACACAGAGGGTCCTTTTTGTTGAACGCTTCCGCTAGACACCGTCCCGACCGCCCTCTTCACCCGGCTCACCGCGCCCGACCTGTCGAGTTGCATCGGCTTTTCTTTGATGAACGCCAACTGAACCCAGATTCAGCGGTGTTTCGTGTGGGCTACAGCACATTTACCTCCTTTGATCTTTTGTAGCTGGCAGCCTCCTCAAGTATTTCCTACAAAGCAGGTGCTTATACTAAAAAACCCCCGTCGGTAGCAGGAGTCGTTTTAGGCTAGCCAAAGAGAGTAAAAGAGTGAAAGAGTATGTACAGTAGTATGGGTCGAATAATAACAGTTGCCTGGTTGTCTAAAAACACTACCACTATTCGATCCTACTGCTGTTCGGCTTCCCGGAATTTTCTTTACAAATCGAGGTGTTATTATTCGACCCCCCTTTTAGAGAAGAGTACGAGTGAAAAAAAAAAAAAAAAAAAAAAAACGGGGGTGAGCACAGACTCAGGGCTTACGCTCCGTTTTCGGTCTCAGAGAAAATACGTGTGTTCCACATGTATTTAAGGTCCGACGGGAAAAAAAACCTTTCCCCTCACGTGCGACGGCAAAAGAAAATAGCGTCGCTAGGTAGCTACTGGACTTGGCGACACCTGGCTGTGCGGCCTTGACCACTAGTGGGCCTACACTCCCCTGCATGTGGCCAATAAATCAAAATCCACACGTGGTACCTGTGGATCCACACGTGGGGGAACAAAATCCAAAAAGAATTAACGTGTGGAAATCCACCCGTTCCACACGTGGAGCGTAAGCCCTGCACAGACCAGACCGGCGGAGGCCGCCGCAAAAATATTTCTTACCTTTTTTTTGTCCCTCAAAACCAGCACCAATAACAACGTCCCCCCTTCTTCAAAGAAGACTTGGTACGTGCCCAACAAGAACTTTACCTCCAAAAAAGACCCACGTTGCAGTTGGGTTGGGTTTCGGTGTATGCCCTTATATTCCACTCAAAACTCAAATTTGTGCCCTTATATCCCATTTCAAACAAATTTGTTGCCCTTATATCCCACTCAAAACAAATTTGTGCCCTGATATCCCACTTCGAACGAATTTTGTGCCCTTGTATCCCAAACTGGGATATAAGGGAAATTTACCATTTGGGTTTCCCTCTCTAGCCCGACAAGTCTTCTTCGGAGAAGGGGGATTGCAAGAACGTGCTTGGAATGGGTATGTGCTCAACACCGCACTGGTCCCGTCTGCGTCGTGTTTCGGTCCTTTAAGCCACGGACACACAAGGCGGACCATCATCATCGGAACCTGAGTGTCTGCAGACAGGACAGCGGTGTGAGTCTGGTTTGTCAGGCGGCTGTTCGTAGCTCGTCACAGCCAGGACCACCCGTGCCACTGGAGCACAGGCGAATCCGTCACGGGGAGAAGGCCCCTACAACCGTGTCTGAGCCCTCTCCCCTTCGAAGAAAGGGGAGAGCGTAGGTAGAAAGATCCTGGCAAAGGTCGATGCTGCGCGTATGGAGAGAGTGCATACTGAAAGTAAGGATGCGCCAAAGCTTCGGCGGCCGTCAGACGCTTCGCAGGATTGAACCGCAGCACGCCGTTGATGAAAGAAATCGCTTCCTCGCTGTGGTGGAGACAGGTTGTTGTACGACAACAAGGCTACGAACAGAGGGGTAAAGTCTTTAGCTAAATTTTGCTCGGGAATCGCAAGACCTGGACCAAGCCAAGGTCTGCGATTCATCAAGGGAACCCGCCCGAATTTTCTTGTTGTAGGCTCGGGTGGTGTGCTCATCCTGCTCGCGCTTTACTCCAGTTGCTACCGTATACTTTGGTAGTTGTTGTCGTCTGCCGAAGCAGCTGGAGACAGCAGGAGGTCTTGCTTTACATTTCTCTTCTTCGTAGAGACCCGCCCCCAGGCAATCTCGACTGTCCAATCTCGGTCGCGAAAGGTGTGTGCCCTGTAGTGATGAGAGGTTGACCAGGCCCCCAAGCCGCCCACTGAGGAGGTTGGCCCCCAAGCCGCCCAATGCACAACACGGCTACAACGCGCCCTGTAGTGATGAGGAGGTTGACCAGGCCCCCAAGCCGGTTGACCAGGCCCCCAAGCCGGTTGACCAGGCCCCCAAGCCGCCCACTGAGGAGGTTGACCAGGCCCCCAAGCCGCCCAATGCACAACACGGCTACAACGCGCCCTGTAGTGATGAGGAGGTTGACCAGGCCCCCAAGCCGCCCAATGAGGTTGACCAGGCCCCCAAGCCGCCCAACGAGGAGGTTGACCAGGCCCCCAAGCCGCCCAATGCACAACACGGCTACAACACGAAGATGCAGCCCTGCTTAGGTGTGCACTCAGCCATCACAGTATCAAAAATACGGGTTTACCTTGTGCTTACTTCGAAGGAGGCTACAGGGGGAGAAACAATACAACTACAACGTGGGTCATTTTTTGTTGAACGCTTACGCCCGCCACTAAACCCAGATTTACCTGTGCTTCGTGTGGGCTACAGCACATTTACCTCCTTTGAGATTGGACTATTGTTGCGATAGCGGGGAGTCATCGGCGTGCCGATCAGCACCACACTATCGTTGAGGCTTCGCAACTGGCCCTCAAATATTTCCTGCGAAGCAGGCGCTTGTGCAACGAAATTAAACGGAACCTGGCTTGCGGGATCAGCTTACGGAAGCCGATGGGATGACGGGGCCTACGGAGGTACGACGCGGCTTGGTCGTCGCGCCGGTACATGCCGACGTCCTCCGCGCACGGGGTGCCGAGTGCGTCGGTGATGATGTTGAGCTGGTGCAGGTAGTCGCGCCCCGGGAACAGCGGCTTGCGGTTGATCAGTTCCGCGAGGATGCAGCCGATCGACCACATGTCGACCGCCGGCGAGTACTGGCTCGACCCCAGCAGCAGCTCCGGGGGTCGGTACCACCGGGTCACCACGTAATCGGTCAGCCCGCGGTCGTCGAATCCCCGGGCGAGCCCGAAGTCGCAGATGAGCAGGTCGCACTGCGCGTTGAGCAGCAGGTTCTGCGGCTTCAAATCGCGGTGCAGGACGTTCGCGGAGTGGATGTACTTCAGAGCCCGGATCGCTTGGTACATCAGGTACTTGTGGTGCTCGTCGGTCAGCTCCTGCTTCGACCGGATGACCTGGTGCAGATCGGTGTCCTGCGCGTGGGGGGAAACAGTTGATGACGAAACAGACAGAAGAGACTTTTTATACCAGGAATTCTGCTTGCTGGTTTGTCTCCACGCTTTTTAGCGTTATAGACGGTCGGTATTTTAAAGTCTCCGGTTGACCGTTTTAGGGTATAAACTCACTTTTAGAGATTGGAGGTTTTATGAGCCCATTGCGGCGAGGCCGAAGTCGCAGATGAGCAGGTCGCACTGCGCGTTGAGCAGCAGGTTCTGCGGCTTCAAATCGCGGTGCAGGACGTTCGCGGAGTGGATGTACTTCAGAGCCCGGATCGCTTGGTACATCAGGTACTTGGTGCTCGTCGGTCAACTCCTGCTTCGACCGGATGACCCTGGTGCAGATCGGTGTCCTGCGCGTGGGGGGAAACAGTTGATGACGAAACAGATAGAAAAGACTTTTTATACCAGGAATTCTGCTTGCTGGTTTGTCCACGCTTTTTAGAGTATAAACTCAGAGATTGGACGTTTAGTGACAGCTAATTTCGGGCAAGCGTCGGCAGAAGCGAATCCTACCAAACAGTATCCTTCAATTTTGTTTCGGTGTCTTCGCAACTGTCGCTTCCCGGAACTGACGTAGACGGAAGAGGGAGACTGCTAACGTGTATTCATCGCAAACTGGCACAATGAAGAAGTTGCAGTATCCGAGGACAAGATCCTCTTGTGGTTGCAAACAGCGACAACAATCGCCATTGTCGCTGACTGCTCTAACGGATTGCTCAGTTGAATATTAGGTTCGAATGCAGGTTTCTCGTCAAAGCCATTCGGAAGAGGGAGACTGCTAACTTGTAATCATCGCAAGCTGGCAAGGAAGAATTCAAGCATTTGAGGGCTAAGATCCGGCGCTGGATACGAACAGCAGACAATGTAACAGTGTCCCTGACTCTAACGGATTGCTCAGTTGATATTAGGTTCGAATGCAGGTTTCTCGTCAAAGCCATTCGGAAGAGGGAGACTGCTAACTTGTAATCATCGCAAGCTGGAACAAAGAATAAGATGCACGTGTCCGAGGACAAGACACTGCTGTGGTTGCAAACAGGAACCAGTGTCCCTGACTACTCTGACGGGTTGCTCAGGTTCGAATGCAGGTTTCTCGTCAAAGCCATTTCGGAAGAGGGAGACTGCTAACTTCTAAGCATCGCAAGCTGGCACACCGAACAAGATGCACGTATGCGAGGACAAGATACTGCTGTAGTTGCAAACAGCGAACAATCATCATTGTCCCTGACTACTCTTAACGGATTGCTCAGTTGAATATTAGGTTCGAATGCAGGTTTCTCGTCAAAGCCATTCGGAAGAGGGAGACTGCTAACTTGTAATCATCGCAAGCTGGCAAGGAAGAATTCAAGCATTTGAGGGCTAAGATCCGGCGCTGGTTACGAACAGCAGACAATGTAACAGTGTCCCTGACTCTAACGGATTGCTCAGTTGACATTAGGTTCGAATGCAGGTTTCTCGTCAAAGCCATTCGGAAGAGGGAGACTGCTAACTTGTAATCATCGCAAGCTGGAACAAAGAATAAGATGCACGTGTCCGAGGACAAGACACTGCTGTGGTTGCAAACAGCGAATAAGGAACCAGTGTCCCTGACTACCCTGACGGGTTGCTCAGGTTCCAATGCAGGTTTCTCGTCAAAGCCATTTCGGAAGAGGGAGACTGCTAACGTGTAAGCATCGCAAGCTGGCAAGGAAGAACTCAAGCATTTGAGGGCTAAGATCTGGCGCTGGTTACGAACAGCAGACAATGTACCAGTGTCCCTGACTACTCTAACGGATTGCTCAGTTGATATTAGGTTCGAATGCAGGTTTCTCGTCAAAGCCATTCGGAAGAGGGAGACTGCTAACTTGTAATCATCGCAAGCTGGCAAGGGAGAATTCAAGCATTTGAGGGCTAAGATCCGGCGCTGGTTACGAACAGCAGATAATGTAACAGTGTCCCTGACTCTAACGGATTGCTCAGTTGATATTAGGTTCGAATGCAGGTTTCTCGTCAAAGCCATTCGGAAGAGGGAGACTGCTAACGTGTAAGCATCGCAAGCTGGCAAGGAAGAATTCAAGCATTTGAGGGCTAAGATCTGGCGCTGGTTACGAACAGCAGACAATGTACCAGTGTCCCTGACTACTCTAACGGATTGCTCAGTTGATATTAGGTTCGAATGCAGGTTTCTCGTCAAAGCCATTCGGAAGAGGGAGACTGCTAACTTGTAATCATCGCAAGCTGGCAAGGGAGAATTCAAGCATTTGAGGGCTAAGATCCGGCGCTGGTTACGAACAGCAGATAATGTAACAGTGTCCCTGACTCTAACGGATTGCTCAGTTGATATTAGGTTCGAATGCAGGTTTCTCGTCAAAGCCATTCGGAAGAGGGAGACTGCTAACTTGTAATCATCGCAAGCTGGAACAAAGAATAAGATGCACGTGTCCGAGGACAAGACACTGCTGTGGTTGCAAACAGCGAATAAGGAACCAGTGTCCCTGACTACCCTGACGGGTTGCTCAGGTTCCAATGCAGGTTTCTCGTCAAAGCCATTTCGGAAGAGGGAGACTGCTAACGTGTAAGCATCGCAAGCTGGCAAGGAAGAACTCAAGCATTTGAGGGCTAAGATCTGGCGCTGGTTACGAACAGCAGACAATGTACCAGTGTCCCTAACTACTCTAACGGATTGCTCAGTTGAAGATAGGTTCGAATGCAGGTTTCTCGTCAAAGCCATTCGGAAGAGGGAGACTGCTAACTTGTAATCATCGCAAGCTGGCAAGGAAGAATTCAAGTATTTGAGGGCTAAGAACCGGCGCTGGTTGCGAACAGCAGACAATGTACCAGTTTCCCTGATCCCTGACTACTCTAACGGATTGCTCATTTGATATTAGGTTCGAATGCAGGTTCCTCGTCAAAGCCATTCGGAAGAGGGAGACTGCTAACTTGTAAACATCGCAAGCTGGCAAGGAAGAATTCGAGTATTTGAGTGCTAAGATCCGGCGCTGGTTACGAACAGCAGACAATGTACCAGTGTCCCTGACTACTCTTAACGGTTTGCTCAGTTGAATATAGGTTCGAATGCAGGTTTCTCGTCAAAGCCATTCAGAAGAGGGAGACTGCTAACTTGTAATCATCGCAAGCTGGCAAGGAAGAATTCAAGTATTTGAGTGCTAAGATCCGGCGCTGGTTACGAACAGCAGACACTGTACCAGTGTCCCTGACTACTCTTAACGGATTGCTCAGTTGAATATAGGTTCGAATGCAGGTTTCTCGTCAAAGCCATTCGGAAGAGGGAGACTGCTAACTTGTAATCATCGCAAGCTGGCAAGGAAGAATTCAAGTATTCGAGGGCGAAGATCCGGCGCTGGTTACGAACAGCAGACAATGTACGAGTGTCCCTGACTACTCTAACGGATTGCTCAGTTGATATTAGGTTCGAATGCAGGTTTCTCGTCAAAGCCATTCGGAAGAGGGAGACTGCTAACTTGTAATCATCGCAAGCTGGCAAGGAAGAATTCAAGTATTTGCGGGCTAAGATCCGGCGCTGGTTACGAACAGCAGACAATGTACCAGTTTCCCTGATCCCTGACTACTCTAACGGTTCGCTCAGTTGAATATAGGTTCGAATGCAGGTTTCTCGACAAAGCCATTCGGAAGAGGGAGGCTGCTAACTTGTAATCATCGCAAGCTGGCACAAGGAAGAAGTTGCGGTATCCGAGGACAAGATACTGCTGTGGTTGCACACAGCGAACAAGGCGTCAATGTGTCTGACTATTCAGACGGATTGCTCAGTTGAATATTAGGTTCGAATGCAGGTTTTTCGTCAAAGCCATTCGGAAGAGGGAGACTGCTAACTTGTAATCATCGCAAGCCACAGAAACAAGATGCAAGGACGTATCTGAGGACAAGACCCTGCAGTGGTTACAAACAGCGAACAACTGCTGCGGTTGCATACAGCACGGATTGCTCAGTTGAATATTAGGTTCGAATGCAGGTTTCTCGCCAAAGCCATTCGGAAGAGGGAGACTGCTAACTTGTAATCATCGCAGATGATGCCGTACGTGCCGCAGCCGACGGACTTCTTGATGCAGTACTTCGCGTCCACCAGGAACTTGCTCCCCTGCACCATGTACTCCTTCCGGCCATCCGGCAGACTGCGGCATTGGTAGCACAGGTCGTCTTCAAGAGGAGAGGTCGAGTCCTTCTCTGAGCCGGTCCATCCCCTCTTGATAGACCGTGATAGACCGCAGAATACAGCACCGAGCAATTCGATGAAGCTCTAGGGACTAGGGATGGACCTGATGGACGATTCACTGTGATAAACAGCGGCAGGCATTTCGATGCAGTTTCAAGAGATAGGGACGGACCGGCTCATTCTCCAGAACGCGCTGTCGGTGGACGAACGGCCGGAAGTCAGGGTTGACATCCACTGCAAGAGGAGAAGTACCTCGTGGAGAGGGTACCCCATCACGTGGCGACGCCAGAGCAGAGACCCGGTCAGTTTCCACCACACGCGGACGGGAGCCTCACTACACTCCCGGATGCGATCCATCACCGGTCCAGCCCTCCCTATCCAGGATGGGCCCACACGCCATCTCTTCGCTGCGAGGTCGACTTCCAATCCCAGCAGCACCGCCCGTGTAGAAGGCTTGGACCAGCTCCCGATGGTCAAGCCGTACTTCGAAGTCAAAACCTTGAAGCGAGCTGAGGCCTCTATAACTTCGGCCTGTCCGCCACAAATATCACGTTATCGATCCATGCGAGAACCTCAACGTCCACACCCTGAGCGGCGGCAACCGCAAGCTCCAGCGAGACCGCCTGGGCCGCCTGAGGCGCAGCGCGGTAGCCCACCGTCATCCACAACAGCCTGCCCTCAATAATAGAACAGAAATACTTTCTGACCTCTGGAGGCAGCGCAAACTGGAAAAAAAAGGAGCGGAAGTCGAACTCAGCCACCCACTTGCGGGACAGCACCGTACTCACGATGGTGGCGTAGCTGGGTAGGTCGCAGGGCGGCAAAGGCACGTGTGCCGTGGCCCGGTTGATTGACTCGCAGCTGAGGATGAATCGAAGCTGACCGGGGGCCCGTTTATCCACCGTAAACGCGCGGTGAAACCAGCGGGAAGAAGCCGCTATGGGGACCGGCGCAGCGATGTTCAACGCGAGCAAGCGCTCAACGTGCGGCCTCATTCGTGAGTTGCGCGGACCAGGGCCGGATACAAACGAACCCGGTTTTAACATGCTGTTGGTCCGGAGAGACTGTCCGCTGGACCGGCTGCCAAAGGTGATGCGGCGTGTACAGCCGCGTCGTCCTGGGGTTGAGGTGACGACCTACGCACATCGCTGCTTGCTCTCCTTCCACAAAAGCCACCCAAGTCAGCGCGGCATGTCTGATCCTGTGTGAAGGAACCCCCAGCTCCTCTTGAAGGAAACTGTTGTAAGCCTGTCTTGACAGGTTGGAACACGAACGCCTTGGAGCCGCTGGCAGGGCGTTGGATGCTGATCCATTCCCAAAAAGGCGTCAGAAAAGCCCCGCTTCGTGGCAGTAAGAGACCCTGTCCTCGGGACGTCGGGTCGGTCTTCCCGCCGACAAACAGGATCATGACCTGTTGCTTGTCCACCGACCACATGTGGTCCAACCGGACCCGTTGCAGGTCCACGAACCGGCACGCCGTCGACCACTGGAACCGGTGGGCCACGGTATGCAAGCCGGGGCTGTAGGACCTCCTCTTTGGATGGGATCCGCCCGGCATCGCGGGTACGGCGGTCCTCGAACTGATCCATGGTCAGCCTGACCGAGCGCCGGTATGCGCTCATCCAGTTCACCCGAGACATCCGGAAGTAGGTCACGTACTGGAGAGCCGACTCGGCCTTGATGTCGCCAGCCGTCACCTTCGATTCACCCACATCAGGAAGGCTTCCTCGTCGGATAACGTGGGGCGAAAGCGTCGGGCCTCCTCCGCGTATCTCTGAGCGCGGCTCACCACTGACAGCATGGCAGGGGTGCTCTTGTAGCACTTCTGCACGGCGAGGAGGAGTGCCTCCTGATCCCTTCGGAACCGATCTTGATCGGGACACCCGAAGTCTTGTTTCCGAGGTAGTGACCTCTTTACCACCTCTGCCCACAAACCCGCGGTAGGCAGGCCCGCGGGACTCGCCGACCCTCGCCTTCGAGGCCTCTTCAGTGAGGGCTCCTTCTCCTCCTCCTTGTTGTCTGCCTTTTTTGCCAGCTCGGCCATGGCCTTCTGGGCTTGGATCAAGGCCGCCTTCGTGAAGTCGGCATAGTCCATGGACCCGAAGCGAGTCTCCCAGGAAACCTGGAACTCAGTGCCGTTCGAGTGGAGGCATTTAAGGCGAAGGGCTTCGAGGCGGACCATGATCTGGTGCAAAACCTGGAGGACAGGCGGGGAGCTGTGTGCCAGGGGCATCAGAGCCGTGAGCGTGGAGAAATGCATTCTCCGCTCATAATCCAGGGAGCTTCCCGCATCGTGGGGGTGCTCTGGCACCAGATGGTACGTGTACCGTGCCTTAACCTCCGACAGAATCATCTGTCGCCCCTGTCCGCTCGCCAATCCTTCCAGCCAAGTAGTGACTCGACGAGGATCCACCGCTTCGGTAGTGACCGGTGCGGCTGGCACTGGAGCGAGCTGAGCCTGCATGGCAGACTGTGCAAACAATGCAAGAAAGGCAGTCTTGACTGGCCCCTCTTCGAGAGCAGCGAGCAGGGAGCATGGGTCCAAGCTCGGGGGGACAGCCGGATCGTGATCACGGGTCCCCCTCGCGTTCTGTTCTTCTTTTAGGCTGCTGCCGGCCTGGTGTAGTGACACCAGGCACTGGGGACAGACCCAGCCGTCCTCGGACAAGTGTTCGAGGAACAGGGGCGCGACCTCCTTCGGCAGGGATGCCTTCAGGCATGACGGGAACCCCCGTTTGCCGCACCGGGCGCAGAAGGCACCCGAGTTGTGGGTCTTGCCACAGTCGACGCAGCAGTCCACGTCCTCGTCGGCGGCCTCCCAACCGTCGGGGGCAAGGACGACCTCGATGGGAGACCAGTCGACAGCCTTCAGGTCAATCGCCATCTGCACGAGCAATATTTTTGTTTGTGCGATTTAACCTACGTGTGTTCTGGTTAAACCGCTGCCAACGTTCTTTTTAGCTGTAACAAATACTGTCTCCAGGGAAGCAGAAATTGGTTGTCGCAAAAAAAACGAAACAGGTCTCCGTAAGCTATATATATTTTACGGGAGGAGAAGTGTGTTTTCGTCTGCTTTGAGCTACTATGAATAGGAGGAAGAAATGCGTAGTTTTGTTTTATTCTTTTACTTGTTTGTTGTCGACAACTTTATAAAAGCTAGCCTCCTCCCAGAAAAAGCAAAGACAGACTCGAAAGAGGACGCTGAGCGTTGTCTTTCGAGTTTACGATGAGCGAAGGCACACCATGAGCTCTGTGACGAGGTATATGTCCTCGAAGGTGTGCTTGCTCGGGGGGTGGAGGACGTCGCGGATGCCGATGATGTTCTCGTGGTCTAGGAAGGTGAGGAGCTTCAGCTCGCGCAGGATGCGCTTGCCGTCGACCAGGTCGTCGAAGACTTTGCCGATCTTCTTGATGGCCACCCGCTCGTTCGTCTCGGTGTTCACAGCGGCGCAGACGATGCCATATGCGCCGCAGCCAACGGACTTCTTGATGCAGTACTTCGCGTCCACCAAGAACTTGCTCCCCTGCACCACGTACTCCTTCCGGCCATCTGGCAGACTGCGGGGCTCCGCAACCCGGCTGCCACTGGTAGTGCAGGCCATCAAAAAACGCGTCTTCAAGAGGAGAGGTCGAGTCCTTCTCCTTCTAGGTCCCCCCGGGAACAATTTTGCTACGGGACAGGAAACGAAGAAGTGTTAAAAACGGGGTTTTGCCTCGGAGGCTTTTTTCTTTTTCTTTCTTTTTTCGGGCTGTGTTTTTGAGCTATTATTAGGAGGAAGAAGTAGTGGGTTGTGCCCTGTTTTTTTGCGCTTTGTTCTTTTTATTTTGTTGGAACGTGCGCGCGGACGAGTGTCACACTCACGCGCGGCAGGCTTCAATCGGAGTGCCTCTTTTCGAGCGGTTTTCGTTGACGTTTGAAGGCCAGCTTGCTTGTTTCTTTGTTTTCTTTTCTTCTGGTAGAGTGTAAGTTTTTCTTTGTGGTTCTTAGCAAGGGGGCAACGGTCGTCGAGCTTGCAGTCACGCAAGCGAGCGCAGGACCAAAAGTAAAATGGAAACCTTTTTTAGAGTGAAAGTTCGCTTGAAACTCCGGGGGTTTGAAGTCTCTTTTGTAGAAAGAAGGCTGTTCTCTTCCGAGAGAGAGAGAGAGAGAGAGAGAGAGAGAGTGAGAAATGGGTAACTGCCTTACGTTTTGTGGTAGAGTGGCTCTGCTATCAATCGTTTAATCGTTTGTGTAAGCACCCTGCTTTGTAGGAAATACTTGAGGAAAGATCAAAGGAGGTAAATGTGCTGCAGCCCACACGAAACACAGGTGAATCTGGGTTCAGTGGCGGGCGTAAGCGTACAACAAAACTTCCGACGATGAACGCCCGTCCGATTGTCTTTCGACCCTTTTATTTGTGTCTTCTCTGGGAAAACGTTGGAGAAGTGTGGAAGGATGAGGCGTTGCTGGGGGGGGTGGCAGTGTAGTTGATTGGTGTACTTTTTGCTTGCGTCCTGTCGGGTTGGATTTGATAATGGGGAGCGGATCCTCACTTTGGTAGTGCGGCAGTGCGCGTGCGCTTAAAGGTCAACGCCGCATTACTCATGGGATTCCTGACGACTGTAGATGATGCGGATCCTCCCTTTGGCAGTGCAGCGGTGTGCGAGTTAAAGGTCAACGCCGTGTTTCTCGTGGAATTACTGAAGACTGTCATGCGGACCCTCACTTTGGCAGTGCGGCAGTGTGCGCGTGCGCTTAAAGGTCAACGCCGCGTTACTCATGGGATTCATGACGACTGTAGATGATGCGGATCCTCACTTTGGCAGTGCAGCGGTGTGTGCGTTAAAGGTCAACACCGTGTTTCTCGTGGAATTTCTGAAGACTGTCATGCGGACCCTCACTTTGGTAGTGCGGCAGTGTGCGCGTGCGCTTAAAGGTCAACGCCGCGGTACTCATGGGATTCATGGAGACTGAAGATGATGCGAACCCTCACTTTGGCAGTGCGGCACCAATGCGACACGAAGCTCGGCGCTTGGGTGACACGAAAAGGCGTTCGCAGAAGCACGGCTGTTGGCTCTGTGTTGGGACAGACGCGGGGTTAGACGAGCCCACAAGCAAGATAGTCGGGCAGGCGGGAAAGAGGGCGACGGGGCGAGTAAGATCGTAGTTTAATGTTTAGCACAAATTTCCGATGCTAGCATCAAAGTCTACTTCGAACAAAACGAGATAGGGCGGGGGAGGACGACCACACGCGGACTGCAGGTAGAGACCTCTTCACCTGAAGCCCTGCGGGGGACACAACGCGACTCACCGAGTCCAGTAGTAGTAGTAGTAGTAGTAGTAGTAGTACGTGTCGTCTGCCGAAGCAGCCGGAGACTGCAGGCGCAGTGAGGTCTTGCTTTACTTTTCTCTCTTCATGGAGACCCGCCCCCGGCATCCCGACTGTCCAATCACGGTCGCGAAAAGTTTGTGCCTACAGTGATGAGGCGGTTAACCAGGCCCCACGAAGCCTGCTACACAACACGGCTACAACACGAGGATGCAGCCCCGCTTAGGTGTGCACTCAGCATCACAGGCCATTGGCTGCTAAGCAGCACTTCGTTCCACGTCGCGTCCAGTACATGATGCTGGCTTAGGGGATTGGCGACCGCAGCTCAATTAAGGCGCGGTCAACAGTGGTGCCTCGTGAAGGCCCCCCCCATGACACCTGAGACCTGCGGAGGACACGACGCGACTCACCGAGTCCAGTAAAAAAATCAATGCGACTGATTACACGGTGAGGTCCAGCCTCTGAGCTGGAGATAAAGAGGGCGTGCCCGAGTGACACCCGAAAAAGCGGGTGTGGTACAAACAAAACGCGTGTAAACCCACACCCGAAAAACGGTGTGACACCCGCTTTGTTAACTCCAGATTTAACTCCAGCTTCTGAGGCTGGGCTCTACCGTGTACTCGGCCCTCAGCACCGCCACACCACGGACAGTTAGGGTCCGCCAGTAACGGCCTCGAAACACTCGGACAGGAGACGGTCAACCACAACACATGTGCAGCTTGCCAGTGTGTATATGGGTCGGGGCCCTATGACAGCCACGGAAACACTCGGACAAGAAAACTGGTTGGCGGTGAAAGTCGAAATAAGTGGGTTCGGGGGGCTTTGCCCCCCGGCCGAACGGTACGGCTCTATCAGGTCCAAGTTGCACTGCCCCTCCCCAAAAACATCAATGTAATGGCCCAAATTTGGGCCATTACATCAATGTAACGGGCAGAATTTGACGGAAAACCACTGTTACATCAATGTAATGGGCAGAATTTGACGGAAAACCACTGTTACATCGATGTAATGGGCCAAATTTGACGGAAAACCACTGTTACATCAATGTAATGGCCCAAATTTGACGGAAAACCACTGTTACATCAATGTAATGGCCGAGGATCTGACGGAAAACCACTGTTACATCGATGTAATGGGCAGAATCTGACGGAAAACCACTGTTACATCAATGTAATGGGCCAAATTTGACCGAAAACCACTGTTACATCAATGTAATGGCCCAAATTTGACGGAAAACTGCTGTTACATCGATGTAATGGGCAGAATCTGACGGAAAACCACTGTTACATCGATGTAATGGGCAGAATTTGACGGAAAACCACTGTTACATCAATGTAATGGCCCAAATTTGTCCGAAAACCACTGTTACATCAATGTAATGGCCGAGGATCTGACGGAAAACCACTGTTACATCGATGTAATGGGCAGACTCTGACGGAAAACCACTGTCACATCAATGTAATGGCCCAAATTTGACGGAAAACCACTGTTACATCGATGTAATGGGCAGAATCTGAGCCGCCACACGGTCCCCAACGAGCACGCAAGTCGCACTGCGCTTGCACGCGCAGACAAGCAGTGAGGCGGCCTGCGTCGCAGGTGGCACAAACGGAGGAAGCCCGTGCGGCGGGGAGTGGAGACGAGGTGATGCAAGACGAAGGGGAAGCGCGAAGCGACCAGCCCGGACGGACCAGCAAGACGCAAGATCACGCGACCCAGAGACCCGGGCTAAGTAGCCTGGAACTAGTGCGGTGGACCTTTCTTCGGAGGGGCTCACGCACTCAAAGTACGACTTATACGCACTGCGCTTGCAGAGTGATTTTGTTACCAGTGGTAACCTGTCGGAGCGTGGCCGTAAACTCGCGGGCTTTTGATGGACCGTCAACTAGTCCGCAGCGAGGTCACCCAACCAGCGTGCAAGGCGAGCTGTCTGCTGAGTGCTTTTTTGTCCATGGTAACCTGTTGGAGCGTGGCCTTAAACTCGCGGGCTTTTGATGGACATCAATAGTCCGCTGCGAGTCACCAACCAGCGTGCAAGGCGAGCTGCTAGCTGGGTGCTTTTGTCCATGGTGACCTGTTGGAGCGTGGCCGTAAACTCGCGGGCTTTTGATGGACATCAATAGTCCGCTGCGAGTCACCAACCAGCGTGCAAGGCGAGCTGCTAGCTGGGTGCTTTTGTCCATGGTGACCTGTCGGAGCGTGGCCGTAAACTCGCGGGCTTTTGATGGACATCAATAGTCCGCTGCGAGTCACCAACCAGCGTGCAAGGCGAGCTGCTAGCTGGGTGCTTTTGTCCATGGTGACCTGTCGGAGCGTGGCCGTAAACTCGCGGGCTTTTGATGGACATCAATAGTCCGCAGCGAGGTCACCCAACCAGCGTGCAAAGCCAGCTGCTTGCTGAGTAATTTTGTTGCCCTTCGTGAAGTGGCCTTAAACTAGCCAGTGTTTGGTGGACATCGACAGTAAAGGGGGGGGTCGAATAAAATAACAGATACTTTACACACGTCTGGTTGTCTAAAAACACTACCACTATTTGATCCTGCTACTGTTCGGCTACCCGGAACTTTTTTTATCATTCGACAAATCGAATAATAACACACGTGGTATTATTCGACCCCCCCTTTAATGCAAAGTCACCAACGAGCGTGCAAGTCGAGCTGTTCACTGAGCGTCCTTCGGCTGCTGTCATTGACGGAGGATGGGTTGTAGTCGACACCGCTTCTCGGTAGCAAGCTGTCTCTTCTTTCCTGCCCCTTGCGCGACATGGGCGTGAGATCATCCTGATGGGTGCAGAGTGTAGGGATAACTAACTGTTTCCGGACGGGAGACACACATTTATCTCGAAAACGAACAGGCACCGGAGCACGAGCGTGTGTTCGTGCGATTTAACCTACATGGGTTCTGGGGTTAAACCGCTGCAAAACGTTCGTTTTAGCTGTAACAAATACTGTCTCCAGGGAAGCAGAAATTGGTTGAGGCGCTTCGTTTTGATCGTGTGTCGGCACCGGGTTGACCGCGTTTCCCACGTATACTGTCTACAATGTCTACCATGTTTCGTTTTCAGGTTGGTTCTGATCAATCCCAGTCAGATAACACATGCATCCAATAGACAAGCAACCAGACGCGCCACAGCGGAACTTCCACCGCCGCCTACGTCTTTTTTGTCTGCACAATGCAGTCCTTGTACCCGAATGTAATTTCCTTGCCCAGTGCAATCTACGGGACACGAGGAACCAAAATTTCAAAAAGTTTACTTTAGAAGGACTACACATTCCTCACGAATGCTGTACACTTCCTTCAGCCTGTTTTCTTCATCTAACGGGTGAGCATAGTACGCTGCGGTAGGCATCGATCGGCTTTTAGAGTGTAAGTTTTTGATCAGACACGGGCCATTTGATCGTCCGCTACCCCCCCCCTAGGCCCTAGCTAAGTTGGATGGAAACGCCGTTTCTTTTAGTTTTTTCGAAATATGGAAACGGAAACGGAAACGGAAACGGAAACGTTTCCGTTTCTTTTAAAAGAAACGCCGAAAGGTCATGCTGAGGGGTCCTATAGGATACCACTTCGCGGGTCCTTCTGTGTGTCCGTCAGGTGTCCGTTTCCAGCCAAATTTTGGCTTTCCTTTCAGAGGGCGGGATCACCTTCTTCTTTTGATCTACAAGCGGGCACTTCTCTTCCTCCGTCTTCTGGCGGGCTCTCTGACTCTTCAGGGCCCTTCCTGGGCTGTTCTTCGACTTGGCTCGGCCCCTTCTTGTGTGTCGTCGCGGTCTCGTTTGTGCAGAGCAGTCGCTGATGCTCACCGCTTTCTTTCATCGGCGATCTGACACGAGCAAATAGGTAACCACAAGCTAATGATGCAGAATGTCGTCACATGCGGATGCTGAGGTTTTCTGACACCAGATTCCACTCTTCTGTGCCTACCACTTCGTCCTCTGCTGCTTCCAACCCACGTTCTCATGTTTACTTGTATCGGCGGCCGTGCCGAGTGGGGCTTTTTGAATCTGCCGTCCTCTTCTGCATTGTCGGTGGGGTTCTTCCTGCCGTCGCTGTCTATGCTCCGACAACACCGCCCGATGGTGCCCCTTCCGGTGACGGTTGCCACCCGTCGTCGTATGCAAGGTGCACTGTGGCAAGCGATGTTTAACGCACACGTTACTGCGTGGCCATCGCTTTTCTGGCGGGTTCAACATTGCCCCGGCATACGTGTGCCCTTCTCACCTCCTGATGCTGATTGCACTCCCTCTTTGTCTTACACCGCCGAAAAACCCCGGTCTTGTAGCCTGTGGCGCGGCGGTGCTCCCGCTGTCCTGAACGACCGTATCTGTATAGCCTATTATTGGAAGCGGATGTGCTTTCCCGATCGTCTTCAGCGCGTTGGCCAACAGCCTCGCATAACAGAGCATCGTCGCTACAACAGCCATTGGTATAAAGAGCTGCAGACCTCAAAGTCATCACAACCGGATGCGTGTGGTTGCGTCTGCTCCACGCGGTCGCAACTCTTATGCTTCTTTCCTCCCTCTTTTTCGGAGCCACCTTGTCCATGGTTTCCCACTGGATTGCGGGGTCCGCCGTTCGACACACATTTCCGGTCGGACCTTCAGCCAGTATACTAGTGGCATACCAGCCGTTTCTTTTGAAAAGAAACGGCGTTTCCATCCAACCGCCAAAAAGAAGGAAACGGAAACGGAAACGGAAACGGAAACGGAAACGTTTCCAACGTTTCCATCCTACATAGCCCTAGGGGGTGCGATCCTAGTGTAAATCTTGTCTATTTTATTATTTTTGCCATTTTTCATAGTTTTTGGCCCCTTGCGGGTGTTGTTCAGCCTCAAAATTGGTACAGATGAGGTTATCGAGGGCGTGTGAGCCAGAAGCTGATCAGAAAGTCACCCAGAAGTGCGAAAGAGACGGAAAGCATGGTGAAAAATGGAGATTTCGCCCACCTCGACAAGACGTCCGAAATCAGCCGATTTCCAGAATTTCTACAAAGAGAGCCCCAAATCGGGAGGAAAAAATCAGTGTAGAGAAGATTTTGGAGCTTTTCTGGGTACAAATGACTACATCCGGAGTCATTCCTGTCACAGTCTGACCCTTCTGCCGTCTTTTCCGGCTGTTTTTTGGTGTTTGGGTGCCCCTGGACCAAACCCGGACCAACCCGGACCATACCCGGACCAACCCGGACCAACCCGGAGCAACCTGAACTGGACTCGAACTAGACCAGGTTCTGGGTCAAATGCTGGTGAAACCCCCAGGGAGCACTCCACTGAGCCCAAATTGCCGAATTTACGCCACCCAGGAACTCGTACAAAGCCACAAGAAACCCACAATGGACGCTGTGACAACTAAGGCGAATCGGTTCTTGGAGAAGATTGAGAACAGGGCCAAGTCTAGAATTGCTACAAGCGGGTCCAAATCTGGAGGGAAAATAGTGTCGAGAAACTTTTGGAGCATTCCTGGGCACAAATGACCACCTCCCGAGTCTTTCCGGTCACAGTCTGACCCTTCTGCCGTCTTTTGTGGCTATTATTGGTGTTTGGATGACCCTGGATCAAACCCGGACCGTACCCGGACCAACCCGGACCATACCCGGACCAACTTGGACCAACCCGCACCAACCCGGACAAGACCCGAACTAGACCCGGTTCTAGGTCAAATGCTGCTGAAAACCCCACGGAGCACTCTATGAAGCCTAAGTTGCCGAATTTACACTAACCAGGAACTCGTAAAAAGCCACAAGAAACCCATAATGGACGCTGAGACAACTCAGAGGCGAACCGGTGCTTGGAGAACCTTGGGACTAGAGCACTGTGTGTTAATCAACAACAGCGAGCACTGGACGAGAGGTGGGTGGATTCTGGACCAGGAAGGTGGACACCAAGGAAAATTCTGAACCAGGGAAGGTGGATTCTGGACCAGGGAGGGTGGATTCTGGACCAGGGAGGGTGCATTCCGTACCAGGGAGGGTGGATTCTGGTCCAGGGAGGGTGGATCCTGGACCAGGGAGGGTAGATTCTGGACCAGGGAGGGTGGATTCTGGACCAGGGAGGGTGGATTCTGGACCAGGGAGGGTAGATTCTGGACCAGGGAGGGTGGATTCTGGACCAGGGAGGGTGGATTCTGGACCAGGGAGGGTGGATTCTGGACCAGGGAGGGTGGATTCTGGACCAGGGAGGGTGGATTCTGGACCAGGGAGGGTGGATTCTGGACCAGGGAGGGTGGATTCTGGACCAGGGAGGGTGGATTCTGGACCAGGGAGGGTGGATTCTGGACCAGGGAGGGTGGATTCTGGACCAGGGAGGGTGGATTCTGGACCAGGGAGGGTGGATTCTGGACCAGGGAGGGTGGATTCTGGACCAGGGAGGGTGGATTCTGGACCAGGGAGGGTGGATTCTGGACCAGGGAGGGTGGATTCTGGACCAGGGAGGGTGGATTCTGGACCAGGGAGGGTGGATTCTGGACCAGGGAGGGTGGATTCTGGACCAGGGAGGGTGGATTCTGGACCAGGGAGGGTGGATTCTGGACCAGGGAGGGTGGATTCTGGACCAGGGAGGGTGGATTCTGGACCAGGGAGGGTGGATTCTGGACCAGGGAGGGTGGATTCTGGACCAGGGAGGGTAGATTCTGGACCAGGGAGGGTAGATTCTGGACCAGGGAGGGTGGATTCTGGACCAGGGAGGGTGGATTCTGGACCAGGGAGGGTGGATTCTGGACCAGGGAGGGTAGATTCTGGACCAGGGAGGGTAGATTCTGGACCAGGGAGGGTGGATTCTTCTGGATTCTGGGAGGGTGGATTCTGGACCAGGGAGGGTGGATTCTGGACCAGGGAGGGTGGATTCTGGACCAGGGAGGGTGGATTCTGGACCAGGGAGGGTGGATTCTGGACCAGGGAGGGTGGATTCTGGACCAGGGAGGGTGGATTCTGGACCCAGGGAGGGTGGATTCTGGACCAGGGAGGGTGGATTCTGGACCAGGGAGGGTGGATTCTGGACCAGGGAGGGTGGATTCTGGACCAGGGAGGGTGGATTCTGGACCAGGGAGGGTGGATTCTGGACCAGGGAGGGTGGATTCTGGACCAGGGAGGGTGGATTCTGGACCAGGGAGGGTGGATTCTGGACCAGGGAGGGTGGATTCTGGACCAGGGAGGGTGGATTCTGGACCAGGGAGGGTGGATTCTGGACCAGGGAGGGTGGATTCTGGACCAGGGAGGGTGGATTCTGGACCAGGGAGGGTGGATTCTGGACCAGGGAGGGTGGATTCTGGACCAGGGAGGGTGGATTCTGGACCAGGGAGGGTGGATTCTGGACCAGGGAGGGTGGATTCTGGACCAGGGAGGGTGGATTCTGGACCAGGGAGGGTGGATTCTGGACCAGGGAGGGTGGATTCTGGACCAGGGAGGGTAGATTCTGGACCAGGGAGGGTGGATTCTGGACCAGGGAGGGTGGATTCTGGACCAGGGAGGGTGGATTCTGGACCAGGGAGGGTAGATTCTGGACCAGGGAGGGTGGATTCTGGACCAGGGAGGGTGGATTCTGGACCAGGGAGGGTGGATTCTGGACCAGGGAGGGTGGATTCTGGACCAGGGAGGGTAGATTCTGGACCAGGGAGGGTGGATTCTGGACCAGGGAGGGTGGATTCTGGACCAGGGAGGGTGGATTCTGGACCAGGGAGGGTGGATTCTGGACCAGGGAGGGTGGATTCTGGACCAGGGAGGGTGGATTCTGGACCAGGGAGGGTGGATTCTGGACCAGGGAGGGTGGATTCTGGACCAGGGAGGGTGGATTCTGGACCAGGGAGGGTGGATTCTGGACCAGGGAGGGTGGATTCTGGACCAGGGAGGGTGGATTCTGGACCAGGGAGGGTGGATTCTGGACCAGGGAGGGTGGATTCTGGACCAGGGAGGGTGGATTCTGGACCAGGGAGGGTGGATTCTGGACCAGGGAGGGTGGATTCTGGACCAGGGAGGGTGGATTCTGGACCAGGGAGGGTAGATTCTGGACCAGGGAGGGTGGATTCTGGACCAGGGAGGGTGGATTCTGGACCAGGGAGGGTGGATTCTGGACCAGGGAGGGTGGATTCTGGACCAGGGAGGGTGGATTCTGGACCAGGGAGGGTGGATTCTGGACCAGGGAGGGTGGATTCTGGACCAGGGAGGGTGGATTCTGGACCAGGGAGGGTAGATTCTGGACCAGGGAGGGTGGATTCTGGACCAGGGAGGGTGGATTCTGGACCAGGGAGGGTAGATTCTGGACCAGGGAGGGTAGATTCTGGACCAGGGAGGGTAGATTCTGGACCAGGGAGGGTGGATTCTGGACCAGGGAGGGTGGATTCTGGACCAGGGAGGGTGGATTCTGGACCAGGGAGGGTAGATTCTGGACCAGGGAGGGTGGATTCTGGACCAGGGAGGGTGGATTCTGGACCAGGGAGGGTGGATTCTGGACCAGGGAGGGTGGATTCTGGACCAGGGAGGGTGGATTCTGGACCAGGGAGGGTGGATTCTGGACCAGGGAGGGTGGATTCTGGACCAGGGAGGGTGGATTCTGGACCAGGGAGGGTGGATTCTGGACCAGGGAGGGTAGATTCTGGACCAGGGAGGGTAGATTCTGGACCAGGGAGGGTGGATTCTGGACCAGGGAGGGTGGATTCTGGACCAGGGAGGGTGGATTCTGGACCAGGGAGGGTGGATTCTGGACCAGGGAGGGTAGATTCTGGACCAGGGAGGGTGGATTCTGGACCAGGGAGGGTGGATTCTGGACCAGGGAGGGTGGATTCTGGACCAGGGAGGGTGGATTCTGGACCAGGGAGGGTGGATTCTGGACCAGGGAGGGTAGATTCTGGACCAGGGAGGGTAGATTCTGGACCAGGGAGGGTGGATTCTGGACCAGGGAGGGTGGATTCTGGACCAGGGAGGGTGGATTCTGGACCAGGGAGGGTGGATTCTGGACCAGGGAGGGTAGATTCTGGACCAGGGAGGGTAGATTCTGGACCAGGGAGGGTAGATTCTGGACCAGGGAGGGTGGATTCTGGACCAGGGAGGGTGGATTCTGGACCAGGGAGGGTGGATTCTGGACCAGGGAGGGTGGATTCTGGACCAGGGAGGGTGGATTCTGGACCAGGGAGGGTGGATTCTGGACCAGGGAGGGTGGATTCTGGACCAGGGAGGGTGGATTCTGGACCAGGGAGGGTGGATTCTGGACCAGGGAGGGTGGATTCTGGACCAGGGAGGGTGGATTCTGGACCAGGGAGGGTAGATTCTGGACCAGGGAGGGTGGATTCTGGACCAGGGAGGGTGGATTCTGGACCAGGGAGGGTGGATTCTGGACCAGGGAGGGTGGATTCTGGACCAGGGAGGGTGGATTCTGGACCAGGGAGGGTGGATTCTGGACCAGGGAGGGTGGATTCTGGACCAGGGAGGGTGGATTCTGGACCAGGGAGGGTGGATTCTGGACCAGGGAGGGTGGATTCTGGACCAGGGAGGGTGGATTCTGGACCAGGGAGGGTGGATTCTGGACCAGGGAGGGTGGATTCTGGACCAGGGAGGGTGGATTCTGGACCAGGGAGGGTGGATTCTGGACCAGGGAGGGTGGATTCTGGACCAGGGAGGGTGGATTCTGGACCAGGGAGGGTGGATTCTGGACCAGGGAGGGTGGATTCTGGACCAGGGAGGGTGGATTCTGGACCAGGGAGGGTGGATTCTGGACCAGGGAGGGTGGATTCTGGACCAGGGAGGGTGCATCCTGGACCAGGGAGGGTGGATCCTGGACCAGGGAGGGTGAATTCTGAACCCGGGAGGGTGGATTCTAGCCCACAGAGGGTGGTTTCTGGACCCGGAAGACGGGGATCTGAACCGCAGAGGTTGCAATAAGGGCCAGGGAGGTGTATTATGGACCACAAAGGCGAATTCTGGATCATGCATGGCAGATTCTGGTTGACGAAAGGATATTTAGCTCTTTGCCAACACAGACAGATCCCTCATTTTTGCACTTATTTTTCATCATTTCCGCCCTTTTGGGCGAGATTCTGATCGATTCTGGGGTCGCCGACCCTCAAAAGGCTCACGAACACAGACGTATTGGGCTCAAACTACCCAGAGGTGCCTCAGAAGCATGCAAAAATGGAAAAAATAATAAAATAGACAAGATTTACACGGGGAGTCGCACCCCCTACCCCCCCCCCCCCCCCCCCCCCAATCATATCGTTTGGCCAAACCCGCACCGTATGCGGAAAGCACACCTCCACATCGCCATCAAAATCGTCGTCGCCGAAACCGCCCGGCGACGGGTGCCGGGGGAAGGCGGGGTTCCGCTGCTGCTGCTGCTGCTGCTGCTGCTGCAGCTGAGTCCAGCGCAGGCGCTGCTGCGCCCCGAAGGCCACCAGGCTCCGCCCGCCGGCCGGCGCGAACGAGCCGCCGCCGATGTGGTGCACCGGAATCCCGTCGTCCAGCAGCGACGCCGACGCGT
Source organism: Diplonema papillatum (assembly GCA_030068145.1). Lineage (NCBI taxonomy): Eukaryota > Euglenozoa > Diplonemea > Diplonemida > Diplonemidae > Diplonema > Diplonema papillatum. Next base: position 10,555 of record JAPJBO010001360.1, on the reverse strand, counting down.
CTTCTCCCCAGATCTCGCTGATGGTCGCCCGATGAGCCCACGGCTGGGGGGGTCGGCCTCCGTCGGTTCCGTCGCCGAATGACCCGGCCGAGTCGTCGCGGCGGTCGGTCTCGTCGAACCCGGTCCCCTTCAGCAAATCGCTGTCGTCATCGGCAAGCCGCGCACCCTCCCCCGGACTGCCCCAAGCCCACCCGCCGATGGCCCCGTGCATGTGCCCGCCACCCCCAGCCGGCTGCGGCTGGACCCGCGTCGTGGACAAGTCGTGGGGCCGCCCGCCGGCCGAAGGGATGGGCACTGGCGAAGAAGCGACGGCAGCGGTCGATCTGTCCGTCGGAAAATGGCCCCCCTCCGAGACAATCCCGGTGCTTGACGGGAGGTGCGGCTGCGTCCTGGCGCCAGCCACAGCGGACAACTCGTGGGTTCGCCCGCCCGCTGAAGGGATGGGCACCGGTGAAGAAGCTACAGCAGCGGTCGATCTGTCCGTCGGATAATGGCCCCCCTCCGAGACAATCCCGGTGCTTGACGAATGGAGCGGCTGCGTCCTGGCGCCAGCCACGGCGGACAACTCGTGGGTTCGCCCGTCGGCCGAAGGGATGGGCACCGGCGAAGAAGCGACGGCAGCGGTCGATCTGTCCGTCGGAGAACGACCCCGCTCCGAGACAATCTTAGTGCTCGCCGGGTGGAATCCCCCCGGCGGCAGCAGCGGCTGCGTTCTGGCGCCAGCCGCGGCGGACCACTCGTGGGATTGCCCGCCCGCGGAAGGAACGGGCACCGGCGAAGAAGCGACGGCGGCGGTGGATCTGTCGACCTTCGGACCAGGTCCAGGTTGAGAGAGAGCGCCCTCGGCACGGGTAATTTGAGTCGAGTGGGGCGCGCTGCGCAAAGCCCCGCTGTGGAGAGGTGCCCCGTTCATACCGAGCTCGGCGGGGCTTGGAGGCGGCGCGCGGCCGCTTTCGTTAGTTGGTCTGGGATGTTCCAGTTGGTTGAGGCTTGCGGCCGCCGAGGGGTTGGGATGAATGCTTTGGCTTGGCCCGCTTTGCAGAGTTTGTCCGGGGCCTTCTACTTGCAGTTGGGCGGGACTTGAGGGTGCCAACCTGTCGGTATGGATAGCGGTTCGGTCCGACACACTTCCCTCCGGAATCGATCCGGGATGTTCCGGCTGGTTGAGGCTTGCGGGTGTTGGAGGGTTGGGATGGATGCTTTGAAAAGTTGGTCCGGGATCTTCTTGCGGTTGGACGGGGCTTGAGGGTGCGAGCCTGTCGATGTGATTAGCGGTTCGGTCCGACGCACGTTCCGGAATCGATCCGGGCTGTTCCAGTTGGTTGAGGCATGCGGGTGTTGGGGGATTGGGGCGGACGCTTTGGCTTGGCGCGCTTCGAAGATTTGATCCGGGAACTCCGGACCGGGCGAGGCTTGAGGCAGTCGCCGGGTCGAGACGATGGGTGGCTCTGTCTGACGCGGGGTCCTCTGGTTGATTAAAGCTTGCGGGAGCGGGAGTCGGGTGGTGAGTTGATCCGGGGTCTTTGGGCTGGGCGAGGCTTGATGGATCTGTGTGGGCGGATCGGTCTGACACGCTTTGGGGAATCGACGCGGGATCCTTGGTCTGGGCGGCGGGGCTCGACGGCGTTGGGGGATGGAGGTCTTCTCCGCTGTGTCTTATGCCCACCTCCTGCCGCAGTTCGTGGTCTTCTCCGCTGTGTGCTATTCCAGCCTCCTGCAGCGGTTCGCAGTCATCTTTGCTGTGTGCTATTCCAGCCTCCTGCCGCAGTTTGCGGTCTTCTCCGCTGTTGGCTATCCCAGCCTCCTGCAGTTGTTTGCGGTCTTCTTCGCTGTGTGCCATCCCAGCCTCCAGCCGGAGTTCGCGGTGTGTCATCACCCCCTCCGGCGGCGGCCCGTCGGCGCCCGCCACCCCCAGCCGCCGACTCTCCGACTCCGTTCTGCCGGCGTCGGTCGGCGGCGCAGCAGCAGCAGCAGCGGCAGCTTGCGGGAAGCGCTCGTCTCCTGCGGGGGACGCCGCCGCCGCCGCGGCGGCAAGCGGCGCGGGCAGAGCCGGCGGCGACGTCACCGGCTGCAGCGCGGCATCCTGCTGCTGCTGCTGCTGCTGCTGCTGCTGCTGCTGCTGCTGCTGCTGCTGCTGCTGCTGCTGCTGCTGCTGCTGCTGCTGCTGCTGGGCGAGCCGGGAGGCCCGGAGGGCCAGCAGGATGGCCTGCGCCTCGTTGCGGCACTGCAGCGCTGTCGGGCGGCGGTCGGTGTCGAACCGCAGCATCTCGCGCGTGAGCTTCTTCGTCGCGGCCGTCACTGCCCGCCACGCGCCGTGGCTCAGGTGCAGCGGCTGCATCATCTGCCGGAGGAGGTCCCGCTGCCTCTTCCCCTTGTACGGCTCGGACCCCGAAATCAACACGTGGGTGACGATCCCCGTCGAGAAGACGTCCAGCTTGCACAGCCGGTGCGTCGTGGTCGTCCTCGTTTCGGACAGGATCTCGGGCGGACAGTACACCAGCGTTCCGCACGGCGTGCACGAAATCTGGTTGGCCTCGGCGTTCGTTCCGGCTGCTGTTCGGGCCGGGTGGGGCGGCGCCTTCCCGTCCGCGGAGGGAGCGGAAAGCGATTCGCCGCCGTGGGCGAACTGCTTCGCCAAGCCGAAGTCACAAAGCTTCACGAGGGGGGTCGCGGCCGCGGTCTTCGCGCTCCCCGGCGGCGGTTCGGAGAAGATGAGGATGTTCTCCGGCTTCACGTCGCGGTGGACGATGTGCGCTTCCGTGTGCAGGTAGTGCAGCGCATCTAACACCTGGGCTGAAATACCTGCAGAGGAAGGTGGTTCTTAGAGTGTAAAGGAATATAATAACATTATTTCAGGTGCACTTCAGAAAAAAAAGCCCTGCTACACGGGAGCCAAGCTTCACGTGTTCGGCGGTACTGCAGAGCCACGGGCCTACGGGTCAAGTGGCTACCGATTTCCCAAACTAAAGCATCAAGGCGTGGCGCACCTTGGGGCTTGGCGCTTGCGCTGAACACAAGCTCGTCGAGACGGTCAGCCACAGGGCAAAGCGGACGGGGTTGTGGCACTGTGCTGCCTCCGACTCAAGCTTTGCAAGCTGTGGTTGACCGTCACGTTCCTGGACCAGGAACGGTCTTTTTCTTCTTCTTCTTCTTCAGGTGCACTTTAGTTGAGGTGTTACATGCTGATAATTCCAGTAACGTGAGCTTTTGTGTATGTATTATTAGTAAGCAGTACGTCTGTTTCTGTTGATGCACACTCACCGAACGCGCCTGTTTTGGTAAGTTCCATGAGGTCTGCAGCCAACTACTAAGTCGGGCTGCATCATCTGCCGCAGGAGGTCCCGCTGCCAACTACGAATTCGTCGTACCAACCATGCAGTGTTAACACGAAAATACTCGAGGGGCTGCCGTGTGCTTACTTCGAAGGAGGCTAGAGGGGGAGAAACAATAACAACTACAAAATGGGTCTTTTTTGTTGAACGCTTACGCCCGCCACTGAACCCAGATTCACCTGTGTTTCGTGTGGGCTACAGCACATTTACCTCCTTTGATCTTTTGCAACTGGCAGCCTCCTCAAGTATTTCCTACAAAGCAGGTGCTTATACAAAAAATACGAGGGGTCACACACCGAGGACTTCGTACTCATCCATGCACCCCTTTCGCATCATGTAGTCAAACAGGTCTCCTTTGCCCAACTCGAGGCCGATGTACAGCTTGGACCGGGTCTGGCACACGCGGAAGAGCTGCACGATGTGCGGGTGCCGCAGGGGCCGGTGGAGGGCGATCTCGCGCTTCAGGTACGACCACTCGCGCATGGTGTACACGTGCGCTTTGTCGACCACCTTGATGGCCACGGAGTTCCCCGTCTCGCGGGACACAGAGCTGTAGACGCAGCCGAAGGCACCCTTCTGGAGATACTTCGTCTCCTCCCGGCTGTAGACTTCGTGGATATTCCGGACTTCCTCGTAGTCGAGCGGCACGCACAGCTGAAACCGGCGGCAGGTTCCCAGGGCTGCAGACATCACCGACATCGGAAAGTACGTGGCAATGCGCTGTGGAGAGGATATGTGTGTGGAATCAATGTCTACAGGACAGAGTTTTCCCGTTTGCAAATCCGTCAGTTGCTCAATTTAGGTCGAAATGGTTACCTCTTGTCCCGCCTATAATGATATGCGTGCTGTGCTACGGATCCCGCGGAAGACACGAAGATATGCCGTGCCAATTTCGGCTTAGTGTTAGTACTTCGTTTTTCTCTTTCAAAGTGCGGGTGACCATTGTCGTAAAGGTTCCTACATCACCGACATCGGAAAGTACACTTGGCTTTAGGCAACACTTACTGTATGTGCATCCAAAGAAGCTGATAAGAAAACCTGTCCTCTGTGCCTCCAACCTTTTGTTCTCGAAGGGAACGGAAACACATCTTCCCATCCCAAGAATGACTAGTGGCACTAGTAAGAATGACTAGTGGCACTAGTAAGACATTTTCACTAGAAATTTTACTAGTAAGAACACTGAATTCCTAATGACTAGTGCACCGTGTACAAGATGCCTGGGGGGGGGGGGGTAAAAATGTCACGTTGCATATATAGGGGGGGGGGGGGGGGGGCAGTGCTGATACTAAGCCTGAGACCCAAAACGAAGTTGCTAACCCTGGGTGGGGGTGGGTACCCCCCCCCCCCCCCCCAGGGTGCGCACTAAGGGACGTTGCCCCCGTTGCACGTTGCACCCCCCTTTTGGGGGGGGGGGGGTCGTTTTGGGGGCTGTTTTTGGGGTGTTTCCCAGACCCCCCGGTGCCGAGTGGGTACTCCGTTTCCTCCAGATGAATCCGTTCTCCTCGTTTTCGAAATCGAAACCCACTTTTGCGGAAAAAATGGTCAATCCCCACCAAAATGTTTTCCTGCACTTTTTTGGCAGGGAAATGTACTTAGCAACTTTTGAGCAAAGTCAGTTTCCCCGAAAACCAAGATTCCTGCAGTGCACTCAAAAATCAGCCAAAATCTGGAAAATTGGCCCAAAAAGTGAAAATTCGAGCAAATTTGGCCGATTTACCATGTGCTTTCCCCAAAATGCCAATACCCCCCAAAAGCTGTTTTTCAGGCAAATCCGCTGGGAAACGTACTTAGAGAGTTTCGAAACAACGGCACCAAGAAAACCACGAAAGGGCAGATTTTCCCGGTTTCAGCCTGTGTTTTGCACGTCAAATTTCAGGCCTCACAGACGAACCGAGGACGGAGTGGAAAGATCCATCGCGAAAGAGCGCGTTTGAGGGGGTCCCCGGAAAAAAGGGTGGGGGGGTCCCCGGCCACCAGGTGCACCAAACAGGACCCCCCCCCCCCCTTCCAAATTTAGCAGACGTTGACATTGCCCGTTGCACCCCCCAATCCTTAGTGCGCCCCCTGCCCCCCCCCCCCCCCCCCCCCCCGGGTCCGCTTCGCCTACTTTGCGCCCCCCCCCCGGGTCCCCTTCTTTTGGAATCGGTTCGTTCGTTTAGTTTTGGAATCGGTTCGTTTCTAGTTTTGGTTCGTTTTACTTTTGGAAACTTCGTTTCTAGTTTTGGAATCGGTTCGTTTCTGGGCTCTTTTTGGGCTGATTTAGCTTGGGGAGTGCTTCGTTTACTTTTGGAACGTTCGAAACTAGTTTTGGAAGGTTCGTTTCTAGTTTTGGGTGGCTCGTTTACTTTTGGAACCGGTTCGTTTACTTTTGGAACCGGTTCGTTTCTAGTTTTGGAATCGGTTCGTTTACTTTTGGAATCGCTTCGTTTACTTTTGGAATCGGTTCGTTTACTTTTGGAATCGGTTCGTTTACTTTTGGAAACTTCGTTTCTAGTTTTGGAATCGGTTCGTTTACTTTTGGAATCGGTTCGTTTACTTTTGGAATCGGTTCGTTCACTTTTGGCTGTTTTTGCAGGAGTTACCACAGTTTTCCACAATTTCCATACTTTTCAGATTTTGGCCATATTTGCCAGATTTTGGCCATTTTTTGCCAAATTTTCCAGATTTTGGCCATTTTTGCCAAATGTTCCAGATTTTGGCCATTTTTGCCGGATTTTGGCCATCTTGGCCAAATTTTCCAGATTTTGGCCATTTTTGCCAAATTTTCCAGATTTTGGCCATTTTTGCCGGATTTTGGCCATTTTGGCCAAATTTTCCAGATTTTGGCCATTTTGGCCAAATTTTCCATTTGGCCAAATTTTCCAGATTTTGGCCATTTTGGCCAAATTTTCCAAATGGCCATATTTGCCAGATTTTGGCCATTTTTTGCCAAATTTTCCAGATTTTGGCCATTTTTGCCGGATTTTGGCCATTTTGGCCAAATTTTCCAAATTTTGGCCATTTTGCCAAATTTTCCAAATTTTGGCCATTTTTGCCATTTTTCCGATTCTGGCCATTTTTGGCAGATTTTTTTTTTTTGGCCATTTTTTGCCAAATCCATTATTGCTATGTTTTTCCAAATTTTCACACACACACAGAGCTAGCCGATGTCTTGTCAAATGAGTGTCACTATGCCAACCCTTCGCTTGGTTGGACTCCCGTTTTGTCGTGAACCCGTCGGTTGCATCTGCTGCTGTTACTGACATTCGTAAATTGAAAAGGAATCGGAATCTTCGCTCTTCCGTTTTGTGCCGAGGAAGGGCACGAGTAGCCGGGAAGAGTCGGCTGGATTCATATCGTTCGAATAAAACAAAACTACGCGGTTCTTTCCATTTTACCTGAGTTTTTCCAATGAATGACTATCGGCCCTTCCTTTCGAACTTCGAACCGAACCATATTTACTTTGTGTGCGACATAACCCATGACCTGTCTCTAACTTGCGTCGTGATATAGTCGATTGTTGAAAGATGAATGCCTAGTGGAACTCATTCAGCTTGTACTAATTGCATATTCCTTGTTTCGATCCGGTACGAAGCCTTTAAGCATGAAAACGAAATCTAGTCTCACCCCAAAAAGGAAACAAGATGTCCACTTCTTCAATGGAGGCTTTGCTTCGGCTCGTGGAGTTGAAGCAGGCGGGTTACGTGAGCGAGTCTGAATTTCAGATCATGAAATCGGACATAATGACAAATGCTGCGCGCAACAACGCCGGCCTGCCAGCCGCACTCGGACCGCCCCCTGTCTTCGAAACGCCACCGCCCATGCCTGATCCGGTCGTTCCACCACCTCCACCTGCACCATCGCCAGTCACCCCCGCGCCTGTTGTCACACCACAACCATCACCAATCACACCAGCGCCTGTCATCCCACCATCACCAGTCACCCCTGCGCCTGTCCCACAGACACCAGCGCCCATGCCAAGCACCCAGGCACAGGAAGGGAGTGCCACAGAGACTGGCCCAAGCAGAGATGACACACCACGACGCACCCACCTTGCCAGACCGGCACCCTTCACCTCCCTCGCAGCAGCCGGGGCCAACCCCCTTAAAAACCCCGGCTGGCCTCTCAAAAAAAAGTCTAAAAAAAAATTGTGTTTCCGACTGAGCGAACGTCGCCGGAAACACAAAAAAAAGGGGGAAAACGCCACCCAGGGTCACAAGGCCTGGGCGCATGCTGCAAGGCCGTTGCGAGCTGTTGAGTGACCCTGGGTCGGAGGAATATTTCTGATGGATGCTAGCTGGTTGTGTACTGGATCGAAACAAGCATTGTAGCTATTTTAGACTATTAACACTGCATTCTTATAACTAACTAAATTCTTTCTATCCTAGCGGCTATTAGCATACACGATAACCGGATGACATAAAATTGTCCGCAAATACACACAGCAGATCAAAGAAAGGGGGGCAAAGGTGGAAAATGCAGATCAAACGGGAGTAGAATGTGCACACGCTTATCCGACTCTTGACTTACTATGCCGTGTTCTGAAAGCTGTCGAGGGGCCCCTCCATAGGTTCTCGCATGATTCGTTCGCCTTTGTAACACTATCCGTTTGTAGTACGCTTCGCAATTGTGTTCTTGCACTCTAGCCGAATGGCGGGTGGCGGATTTCCGCGCTCGGGCGCAAGACACGATTATGCTGCTTTTGCAGTGCAAGCCGAACCCGGTTCGCGACTTCGGTTGCGGTAAAGTGTTACGAAGTCTTCGGCTTTCAGATCCGGATACGCGTATGCAACAGATAGTTAGAGGTCACTTGAAGGATACCCGTGTGCAGCGTTCGAAAGAGTTTGCGTATCTGGCGTCTTTTTTTTGGGGGGAACTCTTTCGACCCTCTTCGCAGGTTCGTTTCTAGTCTTGGAAGGTTCGCTTCTAGTTTTGGAAGGTTCGTTTCTAGTTTTGGAAGGTTCGAAACTAGTTTTGGAAGGTTCGTTTCTAGTTTTGGAAAGGTTCGTTTCTGGTGGTCGCAGTCGATTTTTGACACGATTCCCTTGGAATTTCGGCCGATCTCGTTTTAGTTTTGGAAGAGGTTCGTTTCTAGTTTTGGAATCGGTTCGTTTCTAGTTTTGGAAGTGGTTCGTAACTTTTCGAAAAAGTAAACGAACCACTTCCAAAAGTAAACGAAGCGATTCCAAAAGTAAACGAACCGATTCCAAAAGTAAACGAACCGATTCCAAAACTAGAAACGAAGTTTCCAAAAGTAAACGAACCGATTCCAAAAGTAAACGAACCGATTCCAAAAGTAAACGAACCGATTCCAAAAGTAAACGAACCGATTCCAAAACTAGAAACGAAGTTTCCAAAAGTAAACGAACCGATTCCAAAACTAGAAACGAACCTTCCAAAAGTAAACGAACCCCACACCCCCCCCCGGGTCCGCTTCGTTTACTTTTGGAATCGGTTCGTTTCTAGTTTTGGAATCGGTTCGTTTCTAGTTTTGGAATCGGTTCGTTTACTTTTGGAAACTTCGTTTCTAGTTTTGGAATCGGTTCGTTTCTGGGCTCTTTTTGGGCTGATTTAGCTTGGGGAGTGCTTCGTTTACTTTTGGAACGTTCGAAACTAGTTTTGGAAGGTTCGTTTCTAGTTTTGGGTGGCTCGTTTACTTTTGGAACCGGTTCGTTTACTTTTGGAACCGGTTCGTTTCTAGTTTTGGAATCGGTTCGTTTACTTTTGGAATCGGTTCGTTTACTTTTGGAATCGGTTCGTTTACTTTTGGAATCGGTTCGTTTACTTTTGGAAACTTCGTTTCTAGTTTTGGAATCGGTTCGTTTACTTTTGGAATCGGTTCGTTTACTTTTGGAATCGGTTCGTTTACTTTTGGAATCGGTTCGTTCACTTTTGGCTGTTTTTGCAGGAGTTACCACAGTTTTCCACAATTTCCATACTTTTCAGATTTTGGCCATATTTGCCAGATTTTGGCCATTTTTTGCCAAATTTTCCAGATTTTGGCCATTTTTGCCAAATGTTCCAGATTTTGGCCATTTTTGCCGGATTTTGGCCATCTTGGCCAAATTTTCCAGATTTTGGCCATTTTTGCCAAATTTTCCAGATTTTGGCCATTTTTGCCGGATTTTGGCCATTTTGGCCAAATTTTCCAGATTTTGGCCATTTTGGCCAAATTTTCCAGATTTTGGCCATTTTTGCCGGATTTTGGCCATTTTGGCCAAATTTTCCAGATTTTGGCCATTTTGGCCAAATTTTCCAAATGGCCATATTTGCCAGATTTTGGCCATTTTGGCCAAATTTTCCAAATGGCCATGTTTGCCAGATTTTGGCCATTTTTGCCGGATTTTGGCCATTTTGGCCAAATTTTCCAGATTTTGGCCATTTTGGCCAAGTTTTCCAAATTTTGGCCATTTTTGCCATTTTTCCGATTCTGGCCATTTTTGGCAGATTTTTTTTTTTGGCCATTTTTTGCCAAATCCATTACTGCTATGTTTTTCCAAATTTTCACACACACACAGAGCTAGCCGATGTCTTGTCAAATGAGTGTCACTATGCCAACCCTTCGCTTGGTTGGACTCCCGTTTTGTCGTGAACCCGTCGGTTGTATCTGCTGCTGTTACTGACATTCGTAAATTGAAAAGGAATCGGAATCTTCGCTCTTCCGTTTTGTGCCGAGGAAGGGCACGAGTAGCTGGGAAGAGTCGGCTGGATTCATATCGTTCGAATAAAACAAAACTACGCGGTTCTTTCCATTTTACCTGAGTTTTTCCAATGAATGACTATCGGCCCTTCCTTTCGAACTTCGAACCGAACCATATTTACTTTGTGTGCGACATAACCCATGACCTGTCTCTAACTTGCGTCGTGATATAGTCGATTGTTGAAAGATGAATGCCTAGTGGAACTCATTCAGCTTGTACTAATTGCATATTCCTTGTTTCGATCCGGTACGAAGCCTTTAAGCATGAAAACGAAATCTAGTCTCACCCCAAAAAGGAAACAAGATGTCCACTTCTTCAATGGAGGCTTTGCTTCGGCTCGTGGAGTTGAAGCAGGCGGGTTACGCGAGTCTGAATTTCAGATCGTGAAATCGGACATAATGACAAATGCTGCGCGCAACAACGCCGGGGCCTGCCAGCCGCACTCGGACCGCCCCCTGTCTTCGAAACGCCACCGCCCATGCCTGATCCGGTCGTTCCACCACCTCCACCTGCACCATCGCCAGTCACCCCCGCGCCTGTTGT
>JAPJBO010001359.1:0-48619 GCA_030068145.1 Diplonema papillatum | reverse complement strand
AAGGTCGGCCTTCCTTCTTGTCGACTGGAAGTAGGACTGCCGAACTAAAGCACACGCGCGGCTGAATCGTTCAACCTTTCCATCATTTCGCTTACATGCCGTGACTGTCTTTTCCGCGTGCAGGCAACCCCCGAGCAGTCGCGCCTGCGTTACCGTCGCGGTGCATCCCAGTCCGGGTACCTGCAGGCTTCGTTGCCGTCGCGCGACAATTTTGAACTTGGCTTTCGCCATGCGGAAATGCTTTTCTCGAAGCCACTCGTTGAGTCGTTGGACGTGCTGAGCTATCTGCGACCATTTTAGGAGGACGGTGAGGTCGTCAACGTAGGCCTTGCAGTACGAGGAGGTGATTTTCGGTGGCGTCGCTGTATAAAGAAGATAGAGCACGACACTGAGCGGCGAGCCCTGCAGCAGGCCCTGTTGTGGGAGCATGGCGGGTGTGAAGCCTTCGTGAGTCGTCAGCGTGAAAAGCTGAGACCGGACTACTGGCTCCAGCGTGTTGGCCCATGTTTCACCTAGGGAGCACCTGACGACGTTGAGAAGTTGAGTGTGCGGCACCGAGTCGTAAGCTGCCTCGATGTCCGCTATGACCACGGCATGGTCATCGTCGTCGCCGTCGTCTGCATCAAGCCAGTCTTGGGCTCTCTGAAAGATCTCGAGCGTCGCGTCTGGCCTTCCGCAACCGAATTGAAAGTTCTGCTCCCTGATGATCTGTTGACACGTGTGGTTCATTTTGAGGTAGAGACACACGTGCAGTAGTTTCACCATAAGGGGCATGATGGCTATAGGCCGGTATCCCGCTGCGGACGTGCGTTTGTGGCCGATCTTCCGGATGAGAAAAATCCACGAGAGCGCGTGTTTTTCCGGTATCCCTTCTGCAATCCATCTGTTGAACTGTGTTGTAACTATGTCTATTTCTGCAGGTCGGATGGTGGTGAGGAAAGTTGCGGAAAAGTCCGTCGTTCTTGCGGTCTTCTTCAGGGCGTCGATGGCCTTCTTCACGTCTGCGCTTTCGATGTCGACGATCTTCGCTGGTCTCTCTTTTCTTCTGTGCACAGCGTCGCGAAAGGCTTCCTTCGGTGCGTTTGATGGAGTGGATGCGTTGTTGACGGCTTTGAATAAGACGGCATTGTAGCGCTCTCGGTAGTACTCCATAACGGCCGGTACGTTAGGAATGATAGGTGGCTCGTACGGATGGCGTTTGGGTGCCACTTGGTTGCTCGTCTCACCTCTGGTAATTAACGTGATCTTCCGTCGTATTGATGCGACTTCCACATTGAGCTGGCGTCTGACTTCCTGGTTCGGTGTCGTACTCCGTTGCAACAGTCGTTTGTTCATGGCGAGCTGCAGTCTAGCTACCTTGGTCGTGCGCCTTTTCGGTGGGTGGTGCATGTTGGAGCCTGCCATGCCTCGGATGAGGTCGTCAAATGAGGCTGCCTCTGGTCGCCGACCGATTGGGTAAGTCATAGGAGGTATGACCCTTTTGATACAGTGGTCGTACTGTAGGCATATCGCCGCATGGTCGCTTCCTCCCGTAAACCTTACGGCTTCTAATGAACAGTTCGACCCGCGTGGCACAAAGGCTCTGTCAATCGACGTCTCGCAGTTCCTCCGTCGAAAGGTTCCCCTCTGCCCGACCAATTCTCGGCTGGCGCATGAGCGCACAATCGCTTCGCACGCAGGCACGGTGTTGCAGTTAAAGTCTCCGACGACGACGTACTCATCGGTTGCCCTTCGCATCGTGTTGCATATCCATCCTGCTAGGGATTCCGCTTCTGATCGTCGTAGCATGGTGGGTACATAGACGCTTATCACCCTAAGCACCCGTTCCCCTAGCTTGATGTCCGCATAGCAGGCCGTGCGGTGCGATCCCGTTCGCAGAGTGTGCAAATTTTCTCCCCGGATTGAGACTGCACTCCGCGCGATTTCTGTTTCGTCAGCTGCAACGGCTACTACGTTCCATCCCTTGTGCCGCGCCATGTCGTCGAAGACTTGCTTCTGCCGTCCAATTTCGCATGTCGCTAGTATGTGGGCTTCGGGTTGTAGGTCAAAGTACGTTGCTAGGTCTTTTTTTCCGCAGGCGTTGCAGCTCACGATTCTCACCTTGCTTCCCATTCGAGCAGCTGTGCGTGGTAGCGTCGCTTGGGAGAGGGGCGGGATACTGAGTCGTGGCGGGAAAACCGTGGTGTTTCCGGGTGACGCGGTTGATGGGATTGCGCCGGTTTGGAGGTTTGAGTCGGTTGGTTGGGCTGGCTGCGGCAGGATAGGCACGGCGTGGAGATGTTGAGTAATCGATTCGAGGAGGTGGCAAGGTGATGACAAATTATTATCGTCTAACTGGCGTCGTATTGCTTGAAGGTTTGTGGTTTGGCGAGGAAGACGGGTTTGATCGGGCAGTGGGAGGAGGGGAACGTTCGGAGCTGGTCGGGGGAGGGTGGGAACTAGGTTGCCGGACAGGGGGCGTGTGATGGATGCAGACTGATGTTCTCTTGTTTCTGATGCTGATGTGCTGACATGGTTTGGGTTAGAATACGAAGTGTTTGTGGCGACCCTGACATGGGTTGGTCGTTGCTGATGTGGTTGTGGGTTGCAGGGAAGGATCAGTGGGATAGCGGCGGGTTTCGGTGGCATCAGCCCCAGCTCGGCCGCACTCGCGCCAGTCCTCGCTGCAGCTCCATTGTGCGATTGATTGTTAACGTCGTCGTGGGATTTCGTCGTCGCCGTAGACACTGTGGCGCTGCTTGTTTACATCGCTACAGCCGCTTGACCTTTTTTTTTTTTTTTTTTTGGTAACCCGGAAAAAATGCTTTACGCACGACCCCCGTGGACTAAGCGGAGAGTGTGGGACTACGTTCGTGGAGCTATGGTGGCCGAACGCTACCCACTAAAACAACCGGGGGCCCTTAGAGACTGCTGCTGAGGAGGCCATCCCCCGTGACTCCCCCGGAGGGGGGCTTGTCAGGCCGAGTCACGACAGCATCAGGGAGAGTGAGGTCAACCATCTCTCCCTGCTCCGCTCCTGCTCCTGGGTTTGTGTGTTTGTTTTTGCTGCCGCTGACTGATGATGATGCTGCGCTCCGAGCTACCCCTGTCAAGGGCTGACTCGCTCCCTGGCTCTTTTGCGCGCTTTGTTCCTGTGACTGGGGGTTGTCTGACCTCCCGCTCGCTCCTGGTTTCCCTCCCCCGGCAAGGGGGGGTCCTTGTTGGCATCTTGTGCCGCTGACTCCTTGGCCGTTCCGTCCGTCCTGGCCCTCTTTCACTTTCTTGGGGTCTACCACCCTCTGCACCGCCGCACTCCTTTTCCTGGCTGGCGCTGTCGCCGCCCTCTGCTGTCCCTCCCGCCCTGCCCTGGCTGACTGGCTGCCAGGATCCGCTGCTTGACGCCCTCGGGTGGGCTCAGGACTCACAGTCACCTTCACAGGTCGGGGACCCCTCAAGCTCACAGTGGGGGTGGCGGCTCCTCCTGCACCCCCAGTCCCCTTCAAACCAGACGCGTTGCCCAGACGCGACCGGCATGAGTTGCTCGCTTGAGTGGCCCCTTCCCCGCTCGGGATCGTGATCACCCCTCGCTTCCCCTCCTGCGCTTCGGCCGCCGATCCAGCGCAGTGCTGCCCATTATCTCCGCCCTGGCCAGCTAGCTGCGCCTGTCCCCCCGCTGCTTTTGGTGTTAATTTTAGTGCGGCACAACCGGGGGCCCCACCTGAGCTCCGGCCCCCGGGTGCCGCTGGGGGGGCGTACGGACCATACCTTTGAAGCGGCGGCAGTGCCGCCTCCTGCCGCCCTCCTGCTGGCCTTGCCGAGGCTGCTCGGGAAGGGTTGGAGCAACCTCGCCCCGTCGCGGCTTGGGGCACCAGGATCGCTGGGGAGACGGGGCTGCTCACCCCGCCTGCCCCCCCCTTGCTGGGTGAGTCGACCAAGATCACGCAGTCAGGGGAGCTCACCATGGTGGATCCCTCGCCGCTTCGGTTGGAGGCTGCTCCTTGCCTCCCCGACCCCGCCGGCTTCTTCACCACCAGCTTGACGCCGGGCTTCCTCTTCCCAGCCTTGGCCTCCGGCGCCCTGGCGGCCGGCTTGACGCCCGGAGTCGCGGTACCTGTGCTGGTTTTGGTGGGGGGAGGAGCTGAAGAGTGAGAAGGGGGGGCTTGGCGTGCCTTCCGCAACGCCTCCCTCCTCAGCAGGGCTCGCGCTTCCATCGCGTCGGCCTCCTGCATCGTCCTCTGCCTCCTCTGCTCCGCGTCCTTCCTACATACCTCCGCCCGCTCTGCCTCGGCCGCCTTCCGCTTCTCGTCGTTCTTGCGGATGAGCTCCGCGGCCACCGCTTGCGTGACGATTTGCTGGGCCCGCACCTCAGCAACGCGGGCTGCCTCCTTCTGCTCCGCCTCGGCCTGAAGGAGCGCAGCGGCCTCCGCCGCCTGCGCTGCCTTCCGCCTGGCCCCCCTCTCCTGCTCGTCTGCGGAGGGGGCCGCACCCGGCTTCGGTGCGGGCTTCGCCGCCGGCTTTGCTGCCGGCTTGGGCGCCGGCTGCGCTCCTGCTTGTTCCTGTGCTGGGGGTGGATTAGGGCGTACCTGTCTGTTTCCTCCCTCTGGCGGGGGCGGGCCGGAAGAGTCCGAGTCAGCACCCGCCGAGCCCGAGTCGGACGGGTCTGACCCGCTGCTCTCCTCATCCTCGTCTACGGGAGCCTCATCTCGCTCCTCTCCGCCGTCTGCTTCCGGCATCCCCGGCTCCAGCGACACCAAGGTGTTCGCCATGGCGATCCTGGAAACCGCCTTCATCACGGCGAAGCTGAGCCGGTGGTAAACCAGCTGGGCGAGGGAGGGGTACGACTCCCAGTCATACCTCCGGTGCAACGCTGATATCAGCGCCCTCAGCTCCGGCCCTGCCGAGTCCCCCCACGCCCCAAGGGTGTCCACCACGATCGGCACCAGCTCCATCGCCAGCAGGGGGGCCTCCTGCTCCACCGCTCTCGTGTACTTGCCGCGTTTGACAGCCTCGTACGCGGTAGCCGCCCCCCCTGGTCCTTCGGCCGCTTTCCTGCGCGACCCCCCGGTCGGCTTCAAGGGGAACGTGATTGCAACGTCAATCAGCCGCTTTTTTTTTTAACGGTAAGCCAGTGAAGTACCCATGTGCTGGCATCTGTGGTTCCTGTCTTTGGCCTTGCTGCGAAAGGGGCCTCCACGCCAGCACCGATGGGGAGATTTTTTTTTTCCTTTGTAATAACGGGGGACCAAAAGAGACCAAAGAAAAACAGAAAGAGACAAAAGATTCACCACAAAAACACATAAGCATGGCCATTTTAATCTATTTTATCAGGAATTCGCATGCTTTGAAGGTTTCCGCAAGACGAGCTTTTCCAATCAACCAAACACGCAGTCATTGTTTGACCAATCGATTCGGGAAACAATATCAAAGACTGCCTTCGTAGGCCACGCGTTGAGCACGTTTCCGAGGGACACCACAAGGAGGTGCAGGCTCATGTAAGAAACGCATGATAAAAGACCTTCCCCCTTTTCAAAAGGAGGGGCTTGTACTTCCGAAGTTCCGACCCTTGAAAGAACACTGTTCGTCTGTGCTTCGAATTTCTGTGAGGGATTCTTTGGATGAACTGGTCAAAAACTCGAGAAAACGGGTACCCATGCTCTCCCAGAACCTCTTCAATGACTCGCAAGTGGGCATACCTTCGTTGGTTTCGCGCGAAACCTCGAAGACCAGCTTTTCGGATCACCAAATTCGTCCGACATTGTCGCCCGGGGCTTCTTAGTATGAATCGATCGAGAATACAAGAAAACGGGTACACGTAAGTATCTCAGAACCTCTTCAATGACCCGCAAATCCGAATACTCTGATTGTTTCCACACGAGACCTGCAAGACCACTCATTGACATCACCTGGGCTTCGCAAGGCTGTCCCTTGCACTTCGGCGGGTCTATAGGGGCCACCTTGCTGAAGGAACATCAAAAAACGCACGCGACCTTCTCCTGATGTCGAATTCGGGGCTAATTCCCCGAAGTTCCGACCTTTACTTGTCTAAAGAACCCTTCGAAAGAATGTTGTTCGTCTGGTTCGAATTCCTGTGAGGGCTTCTTTGGATGAATCGGTCAAGAATTCGAGAAAACGGGTACCCATAGCTCTCCCAGAACCCCTTCAATGACTCGCAAATTTGCATCTTTGCTTTGACCATTTCCACGCGGGCCCCCAAGCTGAGCTTTTCCCATCAACCAAACAAACAGTCATTGTTGACCAACCAATTGGGGAAACATAATCAGAGACTGCCTGCGTCGGCCGCGCGTTCAGCACGTTTCCGAGGGACACCACGAGGAGGTGCAGGTCAGATTCTTGTCCCCCATGTAAGGAAACACGAGATATGAGACCTTCTCGCTTTCAAAAAGACCCTTAGTTCTGACCATCGAAATAACACTGTTCGCATGAGCTTCGAATTCCTGTGGGGGTTTCTTTGGATGCATCGGTCCGAAATGCAAGAAAACGGGTACCCATAGCTCTCTCACAACCTCTTCAATGACACGCAAATTCGCATACCCTGATTGTTTCCACACGAGACCCGCAGAACCACTCATCGAGAACCCCTGGGCCTCCGGAGGCCAGTCTTCTTCACTTCCTGGTCTTTAGGGGCAATCTTGTTCAAGGAACGGCAAAAACGGCAATATGCGACCTTCTCCTGATGTCGAATTCGGGGGGGCTTGTTCCCCGAAGTTCCGACCCTCGAAAGAACGTCGTTTGTCTCAGCTTTGAATTCCTGTGAGGCCTTCTTTGGATGGATCAGTCAAAGATCCAAGAAAATGAGTACCCATAGGCCTGTCAGAACCTCTTGAATGACTTGCAAATTCGCATGCTTTGAAGGTTTCCGCAAGACGAACTTTTCCAATCAACCAAACACACGGTCATTGTTGACCAACCAATTCGGGAAACAATATCAAAGACTGCCTGCGTCGGCCGCGCGTTGAGCACGTTTCCGAGGGACACCACGAGGAGGTGCAGGTCAGATTCTTGTCCCTCATGTAAAGAAACGCACGATAAGAGACCTTCTCCCTTTCAAAAGGGGGGGCTTGTACTTGCGAAGTTCCGACCGGCGAAAGAACACTGTTCACATGAGCTCCGAATTCCTGTGAGGGTTTCTTTGGATGAATCGGTCAAAAACTCGAGAAAACGGGTACCCATAGCTCTCCCAGAACCTCTTCAATGACTCACAAGTGGGCATACCTTGGTTCGTTTTGCGCGAAACCTCAAAGACCAGCTTTTCGGATCACCAAATTCGTCCGACATCCTCGCCATTCATCGTGAACTTGTTCTTTGGTACTATTTCCTGTTTTTGTTGCGTTTTTCGCTCTCTTTCGAGTCGGCCTCTCACAAAGAGGCCGTATCTAGAAGGAAGGCTACAAACACTGAGAATCAATCCAATCCACGAGGGGGCCCGCAGGGCAACCGAGTGCCTCCCCGGCTGGGAGCACTTCCACTCTCGCTCCGGCGGCTGCTGGTGTCGCCTTCGCTCCTGTGACTGTGTTTGACATGGTGTTTTGTTCTGACGCCTGGAGGGTAGCCATGGGAGGGGGCCCCTGCTCTCCTGAGTCAATTCCACCTCTTTCGCCTCTCGTTGCGGCTGCCTTTCTCGTGCTTGTTGACCGGCCGCAAGGCTCTGAGTCCGGCGGGAAATCAGGGTGAGAGTCGAGCCTGTCTTTCAGTGCCTGCGGGTGCAGTGTTCCTCCTCCACTATTTCCGGTGTGGCTGCACCCTTCCCCGGTTCGCTGGCTAGTTGGGTCGGGGGACGGCTTGTACACCAAGAGAAAGGTGTCTGAGTCCTTGTACTCTGGCGCGGCTGAGAAGCTCGCGTGCACTCCATCCAGTGTCGTCCACCGCTGCTCTCTCTCAGCATGCGGGATGAGATCTCCGCTGTTTTTTTCCATGTCGAACGTGAGGGAAATGATCGCCTCGGCCACGTTGCACTCGACGACGCGGTACCCGTCGCCTGGAACAAACCAGGAGCCGCGGGTACCCCCCCGAGAGCGCCACTCACACTACCTTGTCAATCTGAACGCAGACCCAAACCCCAGTGATGCACCCTTTCTTGTTAGGTGTCGCCAGGCAATACGGAGAGCACAAACTCCCCTAACACGCACTGTTGTACCGTCCGGCTGGAGACGGAGTTTCTCGGAGGACTCGGTCCAAGCAATGCCACGAGACTCCTAGTTCGTTCGCAGTAGTATTCAATGCTCCGCTGAAGAAAGTGGAGAAGTGACAGCGTGTTGCCAATCAGGAAAAGAGATATCTGGTGATCAAGTGAAAATCAAACGGGTGGGGGATGTGTCCAGCTATGGGGCGAAGTAAAGGAAAAGTCAAGGGTGCTTGAGCTGTACATGCTGCCTCTGCTTCTTTTTTACTTGCTTTCACACTTGCAAAAGGGGGTGAGGAGGGGACAAGACGAATAATTGTACTTGGCAATTTGGTAATACGGGCAACCAAACCCGTCTTAAGGGGACTGAGCCCACACCAGAACTCAGAACTTGATAACGACTTCTGTCCCTTCGCGGAACGGAACTCCTTCCAGATTCTTCGGAATGAAACGACCGCCCAGATAGTAGTAGGGGCCCGTTGAACCTGGCAGCACAACGATTTGCAATCTGCGCAAGTACCATGGACTGCTGGGTCTACGAAAAGAACCGCATTGAAGGCGGGCTGTCAATGACAGCGCCAACTTCCGCCGTCTAGCTCGTGTGCATCGACCAGCAACAATTGACTCGCGCACCCCTGCTGGCTCGCCTTGAAATCCCCCTGTGTGGGGCATATAAAAAAGAATAGGCGTGTGTTTGTTTTGTACTACGTGCCTACAAGGCATTGTTTCTACAAAAAGAAAACAGTCCTTTTGGCGATCAGGTCTCTGTCGAATAAGTGTACAATTATCCGCCCGCGCCCCCCCCGACCGCCTCCCTTTACTTACATCTTCACAATAGTTATCACTTTGGCTAGCCCACGCGGCCCACTTGTTATGAGGTTTCACGTGGTAAACTGTCTAAAGGGGGCAGGGAAGGAGGGCGTGTGTGCAACAAAGGTTCTGGCAAAGTATTGAGATGGTGATGTACAGGCGGGGTAAGCGATATACCGTATTCGTAAAATGTTTTGGACCGGACAAAAAATCCCCGCTTGCTTACTCGAGTAAAGTTCGCTTATTGTTGACCAAAAAATCCAAACTTGTCCGGTCCAATAACAAGCCCGGTCCAAAATGCGTCCAAATTCAACATTTTCCTTTCATCTCGTTCGCAAGTCTGTTAGTTGCAAGGCCGAACAGGTTCCCCTATAAATCCCGCAGATGATATGCGTGTTGTGATACGTCATTCGTCGAAACCCGGCTGATCAAGACAAAGACAAGAAGCTACCGTACCTACTTCCTGTTGGCTACCCACATCATCATCATTGTTCCTCCAGTATCTTCATGCCCACACCCCCTCCCCCTCCATGTCTCACATGTTATACAACGTGTGACATACCATATGCACAGACAAAACACGTGATTACGTGTGAACACAGTTTAAACCCATGTGGCCACAGTGTTCGTCCCGTGTTATCAACATAACAGATATCCCTTCTTCTTTTCATAACAAGTGGGTCGCGCAAAAGGGGCGGGGAAAGGGGAGGCGAGATATCGCAAAAATACTCGACGTAGCTGCTTCGACTCCGAATGGAAGGGAGGAAATATAGAGGTAGAGGGGCAAATACAATACAAACACGATCTGACTTGTTCTTCGCTTACACCACCGTGTGCTGTTTTCTCTCTCAGGATTTTTGACCTGTTGTGCTTGTGACTTGTCGTGTAGGGGTAGACCCGCATGACCTCACGTCCGTTCAACACGTGGTTCGGTAGTTACAGCACTTGGGATCCCTTCGGCTCTTTGTCTGGCAGCAATCGTCGAGCATTTCCTTCCAAGCTGGCGCTTATGAAAAAAGAAAAGGAGAAAAGACTGGAAATGGGGGGACGGGGTGGGAGAAGGAACTCGCCTGCAGTAGAAGTAGTACGTAGTCGTCAACCCTCGAATGGAATGGCAGTGGGAAACAAAGGGAGGAAGGTGAGGGTCGACGTAGGCGCCAGGCCCCCGCGAGGGACTGGAGACAGATGACTCCAAAAACACTTCGCGTGGAAGGTGTCGCGTCGGTTGACTCGCTGATCGGAACCGACCGCTGCCCTCTGCATGTCTGGTCTTGTGTCTTTGGAAACTTCCTGCCTCTTGTCTACGCGGGTTTCTTTCGCATGCACAGCTCTGTGTCCTGTGTTATCTTCGCCCTTTCTTCTATGTCGCTGTCGGAGGACAGGTCCTACCTCAACATTTCAACAGGGCCTTCTGAAGTAACCCAGGGCATTAGCTTCGTGTTACACACGGCGGACTCCCCCACCGGATGGGCGAGTGTTTGTGCGGTCGGTTTCTTTTTTCTTTTCTATCAGGGCATTGCTTGGTTTCCGGCCATTTTCCACATTTGGACCGCTAACGGCTCTTCTGCGTCCTCACTCAGGAATGGGGCTCAACACAGCGCGACGCGACGACTAAGCCCGAATCCTGGACGTGGATTCAGGTGGCAAATTGGCAAATGATCATAATCAGAAAGTCCTACTTGGGCGGTTGAGTTTCCTCGCGTAATACATGTGGCTGAAAGAAAAGAAATGCGTAGTTTTGGTTTATTCTTTTGCTTTTAGTTGTCGACAACATTATTTACTTTCAGCGTCTTTTCATGCCTTTAAATGACGGTATTTTTGGTTTTCTTTCTTCACCATGGTTTTTCTGGACTTTATGGTGCCATAGAGTTGTCGTACTCTCTCTATGCCGCCCACGTCATGTTCGTTTAGCATTGAGTTCTTTTAAGTACATGAACCACATGGATTAGCATGCACTGCGTTTAGCAGCGGTTGCCGAATCATGCCGTAGCACCGTCCTTTCGCGTTTTTTTGGCTTTTTCTGATAGAAAATACGTGGTAACACCCTCGTAGCTCGCCGGGTGAAGCACTCCAACCGAGGTTGGGTTATTGTTATGCCTATTCTAGAGCCTTCCCGCAATCGTCGTCTTTCTGGCGACGCTACGGGAGAGCTCGTTTCGCTATTTCCGTCGTGGCAATATTATCCGTTCGAGCTGCTTTGAAGCCGAATCACATTCGCATGCATCTACATACGCTATGACTCCGCTTTCCCAAGGACAGTTTTGCAGACTCGAGTTTTTCTTTTTCCCTCTCTGATTTTCTTTTCCTTGTTCACTTGCCTTTCCAGTTTGCCGGCCCATTGGCTAACATAAATGTTTGCACAAATTAAAGTATGTCCCGGCTGTCGGTTAGACTCGTGGTTTCTTTTCCTTTTTCCCTGTCGCTCGCCTTTCACCTTCACCGGTCCATTGGCTAACATAAATGTTTGCGCAAATAAAGTAAGTCCCGGCTTTCGGTTGTAGACGCTGATTGTTTGTTTTTTTCCCACTTTTTTGTTTTCCTTTCCCGGTTGCCGGTCCGTTGGCTAACATAAATGTTTGCGCAAAATTAAGTAAGTCCCGGCTGCCGGTTGTAGACACATTTCAATTTTTGGTCAACTGGCAAATCGGACGTATCGTGTGGTAGAAATAAGCATGTGTTTGTTTGTACGTGTCGGGGGAGGACTAGCCTGTGTTAGTGAGCGAATATGATGGTTAGGCTAATCTTCTCCCAAACACGCCGCCACCGTTCTCCTTCGTGTCCACAATGCATTGTTATTACGAAAAGGAATAGGTGTGTGTTTGTTTGTACATGCCGGAAGGTGGTCTGAAGAGATGCGAAAACGGAGTTTTGCCTAGAGGCTTAGAGAAAAGGGAAATCGTTCATTCTACCTAAAGCCCCCCCCCCCCCAGGCATCTTGTTAAGAACCATCCATCCATCCATCAGCCGGCTGACCCCCACGGTGCACTAGTAAAAGTGAAAAAGGTGTTTTGACTAGTCATTTTACTAGTGAAAAAGCATGACTAGTGCACTAGTAAAAATGACTAGTGCACTAGTAAAAACACTAGTAAAAATGACTAGTGCACTAGTAAAAACGACTAGTGCACTAGTCAAAATGACTAGTGTCCTAGTAGAAATCCACCTGTTCCGAACCGAAATCTGGGCTGGTTTGTAAATTTCAGAGGGTCCCACCGCAAAAGTGTACCCTACCGTTGCGCTTGCTACCGTGTTCGGAATAATGTTGGACCGGGAAAAGTCGAAATACTTTTCCAAACCCCAAAACTTGGGCCAAAAGTCCAAAAAGGTTCCGGTCCAAGTATGGACTTACGGAGCAAGCCGGCATGCCGCGGAAGGACTCGACCTCGGTGAGCTCGCAGTGAAGCGAGCGTCGCTGAGTGAAGGCGACGTCCTGGCTGCCGAGTGGCGGACACGCGCGTTTTTGACGCGGTGGATGCCGACGACAGCGGGCTGCTGACGTTCAAGGAGTTGATCAAGTATAGCCGGTCCCGGACGTCGTGTTCCGGCACGTGGTCGGCGACGGGGGCAATCTCATGAGTCGCCCCCGTCATGTGCTTGTCTAAGCGACCCAGGCTATGCCCATAGTCATGATCGTGCACCACGGGTTTTAAGGACAAACAGAAACTAAAGGTAACCTGAACCAATTTGGACGCGTTTCGGCCCGGAATTCGGGAAGCTTTGAAATGTTCGTACATTCTGCCGGTCCCATCATTTGTGTAACGGAAACACGAAACGAGTGCAAAAGCTGCTTGGGTCAGACTTCAAAATACCGCCAAAAAGTGAAAACCCCAGGGAAAAGTCCAAAACTTTCAGAACCTCCAAAAAGTCCAAAAAGAAATTCCGGTCCAATGATTTTCCGAACGCAGTTCCCAACGCGAATCCTTACTGTGCGATAGACGAAAGCTTGGGGTCAGTTGTCTGCCACGAGCGTCATTCAACAAAGCCAGTTCTGCAGGAATAAGTCACGATTACTCGTCGGTTTGTGTTTTGCGGAGAACTGTGGTCGCTTTTTTGGTGGGCCACCCACCCCCACTCTTCCCCCACAGGAATCGGGCTGAGTATTGAGTTCTGTAAAGTGCAAGTGCCATGAAGGCAGGCGAGCACCACGGCTGAGTACGGGGAGTTTCTGGGAATTTGTTGCCTACTAGGAGTGTTATACAGCTTGCCTGCCTCATGCTCTTCCGCACTTACTACTAGTAGCTCCCAATGCCCGATAGACAGTGCGTTGTGAGTTCAAGCTACTCCGAGGCGGTGATTTCTATCGTCGTATGTGAACAACCGAAGATGCGAAAGAAGCTGTTTCCACAAAAAGTACACCGGCTACGCGATTCACCGTGCCGTAAACCCGACGAGTAGAAACCAGAACCTGCTGGTGTCCCACCCGACGAAAGCTTTGAGCAATTGATCGGTGGGCTCAATGGTCGTCTTCACGTCCCGAAAAGACAAAGAAACGTGACTTCCAGGCATTCGAAATGACCGGACAAAGCACCACGACGTGTTGACTGGCACACAACGCGCGCGCCACAGGCTACAAGAATGGTTTTCCGCGGCGGCGTGAAAGAGGAAGTCTCCAAGCACTCCATGAGAGAGTGCCTCCAACACTTGAAAGCGGAGCACATAGCAGTGAGCAACTATTTGTGGAATGTGCACAACACAAAGCCTTGCCTGCAAACAGTTCGCAGGCGGACAAAATCAGCACCTGTTGCACATTCATGTTGGGAAGCTCGGCAAGAAGACCTGCCGACCATCTCTCATTTCTTCGTGGGTTTTAGGGAACCCACTACTGTAAATGCACTGTGTCGGGTGCGATGCCAAGGCGATAGGAGCGCCATGAGCGACAAGCCGAATCTACGGACCAGAGTTTGAATGTGGTCGGAAGCCCGCATTATGTCCAGTGTCTGAGACCTGTCACGACATGTCTCTGACCTCACCGTAGGGATAGCACTGTCGTTTGCACTATGTTTGCTAAGCCATACAAGCTCAGGAACTTTCCAACCAAAAACCTCGCAACTCGGCCTGTCGCTCGCGAAAACTGGGGTTGCCCAGGTGGTTTGTGGTGTCTGGGCACCGGTGGTCACGGTAGTGCCGTGAAACCCCTCGAAAACTCTCGAAACACCCAGGATTTGGGTCCAGGTTAGGTGGATTTTGTCTAAATCACTAGTCATTTTTACTAGTGCACTAGTCATTTTTACTAGTGCACTAGTCATTTTTACTAGTGGCACTAGTCATTTTACTAGTCAAAATTTTGACTAGTAAAACCACTAGTCAAAGTCAGAAAAGTCCTTGACTATAGTGCACCGTGCCCCCCCCCGGGTCGGGGTGTTTTATTTCTGGAAGGGTTCGGTTTTGGGGTCGGTTTCGGGTTCGGTTTTGAAACCGACCCCAAAACCGACCCCAAAACCGAACCCAAAACCGAACCTTCCAGAATTAGATTTGGAAACCGAACCCAAAACCGAACCCGAAACCGAACCTTCCAGAATTAGTTTTGGAAACCGAACCCAAAACCGAACCCGAAACCGAACCTTCCAGAATGAGTTTTGGAAACCGAACTTGGAAACCGAACCCAAAACCGAACCCGAAACTGAACCGAAACCGAACCGGGAAGCCGACCCACGAAACCGAACCAGTGCCTGATAGACCGAACCCAGAACCGGGGAGGACGGTGGGCTAACAACCCAAGGCAAGGTGGCAACAGACGGAATCTGCAGCTCCACATTACATCACGCAAGAATGGCTGATTCCTTCCTGAAGTCATCAACTGTCTTTGTGCCCACAGGAAGCGCGAACTGAACGCAAGGACCTTCCAGACGTGGAACGCTGTACGGAGAGAAGACCACGCAACGGAGCAGGCGCCCACACGTAGTTTCTAACAGGACTAATCCCTCACACCGAAGTGATCATGAGTTGCCTTAACGAAACGAACCTTGTGGAGCTGAACTCAGGCTGATAGGTGGGCCTTCTACAACGTTAGCACCGGTCAGCAAGTAAACGTATCCGACCCCTGGCACAGAAGGCACGCGGTGGCTATCAGTAAACTGCGTCGCGCACTCAGACAGAATTGACAGCATGTACTTGGAACCCCTTCTCACGGTCAGTAACCTGGACGACAACTATGCTGGACGAATATCTTCGGGATGTTTCGAAAATCTTCTCAAAAAATAACACTAAAATATCGGGTCGAAAGGGTTTCCCCCCCCAAAAAAAAGACTCCAGATACGCAAACTCTTTCGAATGCTGCACACGGGTATCCTTCAAGTGACCTCTAACTATCTGTTGCATACGCGTATCCGGATCTGAAAGCCGAAGACCTTGTAACACTTTACCGCAACCGAAGTCGCGAACCGGGTTCGGCTTGCACTGCAAAAGCAGCATAATTGTGTCTTGCGCCCGAGCGCGGAAATCCGCCACCCGCCATTCGGCTAGAGTGCAAGAACACAATTGCGAAGCGTACTACAAACGGATAGTGTTACAAAGGCGAACGAATCATGCGAGAACCTATGGAGGGGCCCCTCGACAGCTTTCAGAACACGGCATAGTAAGTCAAGAGTCGGATAAGCGTGTGCACATTCTACTCCCGTTTGATCTGCATTTTCCACCTTGCCCCCCTTTCTTTGATCTGCTGTGTGTATTTGCGGGACTATTGCAAAACGTATCGAATGAAAGCTAGAAGAAAGTACAAACTAATTTTCAGTTTGCTCTGTTCAGTTTCTGTTTGCTCTGGAGTAGGTTTGATGTCATCTGGCGGGTTTTCTAAAGCCAGGTACCTCAGCACATAAGTTGACGATGGAGAATTGCTTCTCAATGGTTGCGCCTTCGTTCTAAAGTTGTGTACTGAGCCAGGTAACTGACTGATCCGTACATGCAGCCAGTTTTAGTTTGCTAGGGGGGCGCGCAACGTTTCAGGTTCGGGTTCGTGATGTTCACCTTGCACTACACGTTCCAAGTGAAAGGTTCGAAGAATGGTTGAGGCGCAGCTCTTGATGGATGGAGGCACGGTTAACTTCACTTGTTGTTTGTGCGATTTAACCTACACACCTGGGTTCTGGTTAAACCGCTGCCAACAACGTTCTTTTTAGCTGTAACAAATACTGTCTCCAGGGAAGCAGAAATTGGTAGTCGGAAAAATTTTCGACCAAAATTTTTCGACCAAAATTTTTTGACTGAAAATTTTGACCAAAAATTTTGACCAAAATTTTTCGACCAAAAATTTTGACCAAAAATTTTTGACCAAAAATTTTCGACCAAAAATTTTTGACCAAAAATTTTGACCAGAAATTTTTGACCAAACATTTTGACCAAAAATTTGACCAAAAATTTGGACCCAAATTCTGGGTCCAAATTTTGGACCCAAATTTTGGACCCAAAACCGAACCGAAAACCGAACCGAAAACCGACCCCGAAACCGAACCTTCCAGAATTAAATCTGAAAACCGAACCCAAAACCGACCCCAAAACCGACCCCAAAACCGAACCTTCCAGAATTAAATCTGAAAACCGAACCCAAAACCGACCCCAAAACCGAACCCGAAACCGAACCTTCCAGAATTAGATTTGGAAACCGAACCCGAAACCGACCCCAAAACCGAACCCTTCCAGAAATAAAACACCCCCACACCCCCCCCCCCCCCCCCCCTCAGGCTATTTTCACTGTGGAGGGGGGAGACGCTACCTGTCACACTCTAAGGTGGTCACCACGGTGGGCGGTCAGAAAAAAAAAATTTTTTTTTTTGCCCCAAATACCCCAAATACCACACTTTGGAAAATTTTTGTGGGCCCACTTTTGGCAGGGAATTTTGACCATTTCACCTTGGAGAATTTGACCACCCAGCCTCCAAGGCAACTGCACTGTAGGGGGGGGGGGCAATGTTGGCACCCTATCTGTTTTTTTGTTTTTTTTGTTTTTTTGTTTTTTTGTTTTTTTGCCGTTTTTTTGCTCTGGAGATTTGTGTTTTTTTGCCTGGCGGTCTGCTGGTGCACTCTTGCTGGCTCGGGTCTTCCACGTGCAGGACAGTGGTCTGATGAGGTGGTGTTTCGAGTTTATGTGTGTTTTTTCAGATGCTTGTGACATATTTCCAATCCCTCATCCAGGAAGTCAAAAAATCAAGTCATCAATGCCCCCAAAACACGCTGGAGGGAGAGCTGAGTGCTGGTCGAAGGCACACTTCGAGAGGATAGGTGCTGCGTTGGAGCTGAAGTGGAAATGCAAAGCGTGTGACAAGACAATTAGTGCACAAGGCGGGACACGTCTCAAGGAACATCTAAGGGCTTGCGACAAGATTGCCAAGGCTATACAAGAGAGGTGCATTTCGGAACTGTCAGACAATGAGACACGACACCAGAAGCGCAAGCGTGTTGGCACAGAAGGAGTTCAGACAACACTGGAAGTTGTCGATCGAATGAACGAAGCTGACTACGAAACTGTCAACAAAGCGCTTGCTGAATTTTTCTTTGGGTGTAACATCCCATTCTCTGTTGTGGAACACCCATTGTTCCTGAAATTTGTCGAAGCCGTACGTCCGAGCATCAACACATCGAAGTTGGCTAAAAGAAAGCAGCTGGCGGGCAAGCGACTGGATGCGGCCTACAACGAATACATTGAGCCCGTCGAAAAAAGTGTACAAGAAGCGGAGTATGTGACCCTGCACTTCGACGGATGGCAAACAGAGAAAAAAGACCACGTTCTCTCCATCAATGCCTGCCTACCACAACCATTCCTCCTCCAAACCAACATAATGGAGAGCCGCTCGCATACGCACACAGAGTTCAAGGAACACCTTGCCCGCTTGCCACAAATGCGTGTTGTAACAGTAGTCGCAGATGCTGAATCCGCAGGCCACAAGGCCAGCAAAGAATTCTGTGCAGAGCACCCGGATGCAGAAGGAGCACTTGTTTGCGTTCCACACACACTCAATAGACTCGTCAACGACGTCATTGGCACTCACACAAAGCAAAAGAAAGAAGTTCCAAATGTGTACCACAGTGTGAACACTGTGGTATCGCAGGTGGTAAGTGCCATCCGCAATACCGAGCTGGTACGAAAGCTTTATGTAAGTGCCCTCAAGGAGGCCAACTTCCCTGTAAAACTACCCCCGGCCCCGTGTCCAACGAGATGGACTTCGTGGCGAGCTTCGTTTGCCGAACTACATGATAAGAAACGCGTTTTGATTAACTTGCAAAATGCGGCAGATGACACAGAGGCGAGACAGTGGTGTTCTTCTGTTCCTGCCTCACTCGAGCTTGTGAGCAGGCCCTTCTTTCTTGTCTTCTCACACGTGAAAAGCTTACTGACAGAAATTGACAAGGCTGTGAAAACACTTGAAGCAGACTGGTCACGCATTGGCTTCATTCTTCCTTGCATGCATCAGTTGAGGTGCCATATTGTGGAGCTAAAAAGCACTCTGGCACAAGGTCTCAAAGAGCTGAAAGTGTCCAATGCTGATGTCGCCGATCACAGCACCAGATTTGACACGATTGTTGAATCTATCGACACACGCAAGAAGCAGTACGAGGTGGACTGGGTCGTTGCTGCAACCATGCTCTCTCCGTTTGTCCACTGCCCAGGAGAGAAACACAAGGAACTGTTCGAAACCTTCACCAGTGGAAACACCATGACTATGTTGAGATCAGGAACACAGAGGTATCTGAAGTGCAAATACAGTGAGGCTCAAGAACAGCGAAGAGCACTTGCCGAGCTTATTGAATTTGAAACAAGAAGCGGCATCTTTGACAATGACGGGTTGTGGGTTTTGGCTAACACAAAGCCACCCGAAGCATGGTGGGGGGCAATCCGAAGAATGCACCCACAGTCTCTTTTGGCACCTTTGGCCAAGAAGATAACCATGGTTGTACCTCACTCCTGCCAGTGTGAAAGAGTCTTCTCGGTAATGGGGTGGATGTCCAGTGGGAAGCGGTGCCGGCTCAACTCTGACAAAGTGCACAAACTTGCGAGTGTGTACTACAACCTCTCAGGAAAGTACAAAAATCAGCAGCACACTGGTTGGTGGGACGCTGAAGATGACATTGAGCCGAAAGAAAAGCTCAAAGGTGCACGTCAGCCAATAGATTACACTCTACTCATGTAAAGGCGTGCACCAGTCTACTGAAAAGTGTTTAGGAATACCCTCCTCTTTCTACTTTGATCTTCTCGTTCACTGACTTCCACAGTTCAGGCATCATCGAAAAAGTTACTTCACTTTCTCCCTTGACTGACATTGGCAGTGGCTGGAAGAGTCTGCAGAATTATCAGGAGTTGCGCTGACTTGTAGAGCGGTAGCTGGGTGGCTTTGGTAGGCAGGATGTAGAAAGCTGGGTGTTTTAAGTGGTTTAGGTGGAGTGTAGCAAGGCTCGGTTGGGGTGTGCACCAGGATTTGGGATCACCAGGAGGGCCTTGTTTTTTTGTTTTTTTGTGTTTTTTTGTTTTTTTGTTTTTTTGCTGTTTTTTTGCTCCAGGATTCGTTTTTTTGCCTACATTGGGGGGGGGGGGGTCTGGTTTATCCGGCCATCCGGCCAAAGTGGCTGATCCTTAACAAGAGCGCTGCCCCCCTCGTCCTATTTAGGCCGTCGTACTATTTAGGTAAATAGTACGAGTGTTGTTTTTTAAAAGTTTTAAGGGGTGCCCCCAGCCGCAACGACTTTTAAGTTTTAGGTCCGGCTAAGAGCGCTCGCTGGACAGGTCCCTTCCCCGTTTTCTCTTTGATGCAGGTGAAGGACAAGACGACGAAAGCGTGTCCAGGTCCATCATCACTGATTCATCAAGGTTCACCACCGCTACTGCATCAGCAATGAGAGAGCTGCTGCGAGCACAGTGTGTGTTTAGTCCTTCTGAGCCCATTAGACAGTCACTGGTCACTTAGAGTGAGCCTCACTCTAGTGACACCCATGCACTTTTGTCCACTGTGACTGAAAAGTGCGGTTTCAGCGTCACTTAGAATTGGAAAAACGGAAGATTTTGGCGGAAACGCCCCATTCAGTTTTAGCGACAACCAATAAAAATGCGGTTGCATCACTTAGAGTGAGACCTCATGAGGCTCACTCTACATGCCACTGGTTGAATGGTAGTTGAATAGTGGCTAAATAGTACGAGTCACTCTTGAAACTTTGGGGGGTGTACTTTTAGCTTTTTCAGGAGAGATCTGATGTTTTTCACCTAAAAAGTACGAGGGGGGGCTTTAGAAGAGGCGCAGGTCCTCACCAGAAAGAGATGCGTAGTTTTGTAGCGTTTATTGTGGTTTAGAGTTTTGTTTATTATTTTCCTTGTTTGTTGTCGACAACACATTGTGGTTGAGGTGTCATCAGGTGTAGACCTAAAGCTGCCCACGTCAAGCACACACGAAATACTCGAGGGGCTGCCTTGTGCTTACTTCGAAGGAGGCTAGAGGGGGAGAAACAATCCAACTACAAAGTGGGTCTTTTTCGTTGAACGCTTACGCCCGCCAGGTTCACCTGTGTTTCGTGTGGGCTACAGCACATTTACCTCCTTTGCTCTTTCGCAGCTGGCACCCTCCCACGTATTTCCTACAAAGCAGGTTCTTAAACACAAAAAGTCGTCTTGTTTGTGCGTGCCGGTTGATCGTTTTTCCCACTTGTACTTACCCTGTGTATATTCAGGTAAGAAATTCTGATCAACCACCAAAACACGCTGCCTACGTTTTTTTAGCCTGCACAATACATTGAAGGGCAATCCGCAGGATTGTTAGTACTAAAGAATACTCGACGTAGCTGCTTCGACTCCGAATGGAAAGGAGGAAATATAGAGGTAGAGGGGCAAATACAATACAAACACAATCTGATTTGTTCTTCGCTTACACCACCGTGTGTTGTTTTCACTCAGGACTTTGACGTGTTGTGCTTGTGTGATTTGTCGTGTAGGGGGTAGCCGCATGACCTCACGTCCGTTCAACACGTGGTTCGTCGTTACAGCACTTGGGATCCCTTCTGTTTTTTGTCGGGCAGCATCGTCGAGCATTTCCTTTCAAGCTGGCGCTGATGTACAACATCAACTCACAACAGAACGTTCACACGGCGACACACGCGGATCATTGTGCACACGGGTTTGTAGGAGTTGCCAGAAAGTACCGCTCCAGCGAAAATGCACGGGCCTCCCGTGAAATCTGTGGGTGTCTCCTGCGTCCTGTCGCAGGGTGCCGGCACGGTACTGGCCAGCTGTTGGCAGTCGTATCTGCGACTTTTGTATCGCAGGTAGGTTTGTTCTTCGCTACACTACCGTGTGTTGTTTTCTCTCTCAGGACTTTGACATGTTGTGTTAGTTTGTCTTGTCGTGTAGGGGTAGACCCGCATGATCTCACGTCCGTTCAACACGTGGTTCGGTAGTTACAGCACTTGGGATCCAATCGGTTCTTTGTCTGGCAGCTTCGTCGAGCATTTCCGTCCAAGCTCGCGCTTATGTAAAAAAGAAAACGCCTCAAAACTGTACACCGCGAGAGTAGAGTTTTCGTTGGCGCACTACCCTGAACCCATTCCTGGACGTGGTTGCAGGTGAGAAGAAAAAGAAGAAGAAATAGAAAAGAACATTTCCGGGGTTCGGGCTTGCACTGATAAACGGACGATCAGCATCAACTGACCGAAGGCAATGAAAATGATAAGGCAAAGGTCTCTTGCGCTTCGCGTGTACAGGGTACAAACGTCTCTGGGGGGGTTTCCCGCATTATCACTTTTTCGTTGGCTTTGTTTTCTCGTTCATGTGCAACCGTTGTTCCGAAGATGTTCCCGCCAGTACAAATGTAGTAACAAGAGTATTAAATGTAGTTTGAACTTGATACGCAGCAACAATCTGTGTCGATAGACTGCACAGTAGTAGTAGTAGTCCCCCCGTCTGCTCCGTGTTTCGGTCCTTTAAGCCACGGACACAGAAGGCGGACCATCATGCCTAGCGGGGGGGGCTTTACTACCACCCCCACTTACTGCAGTAATGCGCGGGCACGGCTGACGTCATGTGGACAGTTGAACGGCCGACAGCGTCTAAAAAGAACACACGGTGGAGTCCAGCCTCAGAGGCTGAAGCTTTTGAAGAGGGTGTCACACCCGTCTTTCGGGCGCGCATTCACACGCGGTTTGGTTGTACCCAATCCGCTTTTCGGGTGCGACTCGGGTGGCCCCTCTTGAACTCCGGCTTCTGAGGCTGGACTTCACTCTCTCCGTGCAGCATTCGAGACAGAATGGGCATAAGTACGAGAGCGTGCTTCCGCAATGAGTTGTAGTCGCAGTGTGTAATATGGAGCAAAGAGGGAGTCGGGATGGGAAGAAGTGCATGGGCTTGTTGTGAAAGAAAGAAGTATCTGGTGCTTGAACGAGAGCAATAAAACCGTCTGTCGGTTGTTGATTAGATTGTTTTGACTCTTCCTTAGATTCTACGTGACCCTAGCCTGCCCGTGTTGGGAAACCTCGCACTGCGGTGTAAAGCTGGATTGAGTGCTCTTGAAGAAGGCCCTTTTCTTGCTTGTGGCCGTTCTGTCATCTACATTCGATCGATGACGGGGTCGCTGCGTTCGGTCGTGGGGCGCTCGTCTGCTCAGGGGCTACAGAATACCACTAGATAGTCCTGATTCTGTTTTGAGTGGCAACGTGAAAAGTAGACACCGCAGACACAAGGTGGTCAAAAAGGAGGTTGGAAGGTGAGTGATCATGATTCTTTCCTTCGCAATTGCCCAATCTTCTTCTATTCGCCTGTCGACAGCTTGCACCATCTCCACTTCCCTGTCAGCATCCGCGCTGTGACAAAGAAGACATACCGGAAACGGGCTTCGTCGCAACTCTTTCATCCCTTTTCGGGGGCGAATCCAGTTCTCGCTGTTAACGTTCGCTGCTGTACGCATCTGCGACGTAGTTCTTGCGTCTCTACACATGCTGCTCTCTCAGTTGCTGACATTTAGTTATTGCATCAGCGTTGGTGCACCGGTCTCCTGGGTTGTACTTCAGCAGGCTTGCTATGAGCTCCACCAGCCCGGGCGCTATCGTGGGCTGTCCTGTCCATTGGAAGACCGGCTTGATGCTGGGCCAAGAAACCAAGCAGCGTAACCCATTCCCACGGTGTGCGCCCATTGATGAGCTGCCATGCTGTGCAGCCCACGCTGTACATGTCAGCAGGAAACGAGTATCGATGGTTGTTCTGAACCTCAGGCGCCATGTAGGGAAAAGTACCCGCTTGGGTACCCGTGGCCGTCATGGCGGCCTTCTCCTTTGAGATTCCAAGGTCGACTAGCTTTGCAACCCCTTCGGATGGAAGCATGATGTTCTGTGGCTTGATGTCACGGTGCAAACAGCGATGTTTATGTAGAGCACCAACTCCACGAAGCAAACCAAGACAAATCGAATAATACTCGGCCCAGGACAGGAATGGTCTGCGTGATGCTGTTGTTGATCCACCCTTCTTCGCCCGTTTAAGCTGTTGCTCGAGGCTCTCTGCAAGCAGTTCAAGGAGAAGAAATGTCTGCGTGCCGTCGCAATGCCAGCCGTAAATCCGAGAAACGTGTGGATCGTCTAGGCGTCGAAGGCACCAGCTGATGAGATCCGATCGCCTTCGTCGCCCGAGGAGGGTCCGGAGGACCCTTCAGCAGAGGAGGACGCGGCGGGGGACGCGGCCGAACGTCACCGCTGTCGCCGGAGTCGCTCCGGCGGTCTCCTTTGCCGCGCCGCGCCCCCAGCGCGTTGCGTAGGAGACGCCCCCGGCCACAATGGTCGTGAGGGCCTTCCGCAGCGCCGCACTCGCCGTCGTTTGGCGGCGTTCATCGCTGGTGCGCACGTAGTCTACACCGTGCTGCACCCCGTCAGGATGGGCGCTCCGCAGCTAGCTGCGCCCAGGCGGACTGACCCAGCTGTCCCGCAACACATGGTGCCACTCGGCCCGTCGCATGTCCAGCAGGACCCGCCCTTGCACCTTCATAGTGCCGAGGTCCAACCCGTCGGATTTAGGCCCGACTGGGGGGAGCGACGTTGGCACCAGCTGCGATCAACTGCGTGACAACTTCTGAGTGACCGTTCTCGCTGGCAATATACAGAGCCGTCCGACCATCTGTGTCATTGGGTGAGCGGCTAAAATGTACAACGACACGAACACAATGTGTGGGTGGTAGCAATCAGATGCAGACTGCATCACGGGCAGCCTGAAGCGGGAGGTGTTACTTTCAGATTCACGTCTCAGGGTCGAGACGCTGGCGACAGAGAATGGATGATCTTGGGCAACCACAAATCTTCCGTGTCATATTTGACATGTGGCATCTTCTTGTCCGGAAAGTACACGTTGTGAGCCGCTCTCCACATTGGAATTCGGTGTTTTTTGGGTTCCATCTTTGTTTGATAAGGGAACAAGGGAAAACGACATTCACCGATCTGCTATGTATCATCCTGCTTCTTGCATGTCAAAACGTTGTGACCCGAATCACCACATCTGGCGCACTTTCGTTTCTTTGCTGCTGGCGGTGGGTCACTTGACGTGCCGCGCTTGGAGCCCTTTCGTGGTTTGTTGATTACCTCGGAGCATATTCGTTTGCAACAACCACATCGAAGGGGACGGACCTCACCATTGCTGAGGAAGTAAAATATTATATTTGCACTCAAGGGTTGCAAGGCACGGGCACTTGGACGGCGTAAGTCTCACGGATGGATTCCTTCAAAAATGAACGGCATGGGTAAACGAGGCGGGGTCTTTTTTCATTCATCTTGCTATGATTGCGACGTTTGTAAGAATTAGTAAATTTGGTCGGCAACCTTGTAAAACGTAGTAAATATATGGGATCTTGCTTAAGAGCCACATCCATCACACTTGGGAAAACGTAGAGCTCTTTTGTGGAGCCCTCCGTTCTTCGGTGGCATGTCTCGCAGTCGACGTCGGGGACACGGGTTGCCTTCTTGTTCTTCACTTTCTGTACGAGAACTTCGAGTGGCTCGGTGTAAGCTTTTTACGCCTCAACACACCCTGGGTCCCTTAGGACTTTCTCGTCGTAGTGGGTCACCATGTCTCTTGATGCCCAATCACCCATCTTTTGAACCAGCATGGGGACGCCGACTGCTCGGGACGGACGAGAGCGCGTTTTCTAACCCACAGTGCCCGGATAGATGGTTGTTGTATCCCTTCTGAAAGCGGGTATGGACGTTGAACGGCTGCAGGATGCCCCGCTTCCCCGCAGTCCTGCGGAGGGCATCCCTAAACGAGGCATGGACGGGAAACGGGCACAAGAGGCGTTTCCCCTTGGCCATGAGTTTCAGAAGGGAAAAGACCTCGACAGGGCAGTACAGAATAGACTCTGGCACGCTGTCGGGTCCATTCGGCAGGAGCAAAGGGGACAACAGATTGATGCTTTCAAAGGTGAGGTATCTACTGCACGTCCCTGTTGCCTTGAACATAGTCGATCCAACCCTCACGCCGCCCTCGCCGACGCGGACATCCTCCGTCAGGATCGACTGCATGGAGAGTGAAGTGCTCACCCAGCAGCTGCACATCCGCGCCGTACCCGCCAACGGTCCGCACGAAGCCGAAGATCTGACGGGACTGTGCGGCGCCTCGGGGCTCGTCGCTCTCAGGGTCAGGCGCCGCTCTCTTCAACGCTCCGATCATCCTGCGGATGTCGTCAGCAGGATTCTCGAGAACCCAACCATTCGCTTCGAAGAGCTCCACTTTGCCATCGCCAACAGCATCTCGTGGGAGTCGGGCCAGGCCGTAGTGCTCTGTCGGATTCTCTTCTCTGCACGTCGATTGGGTACACGGCCGTCGGGGGCTTCGGGTTCCACCCCCACGGGTAGTCGTCGACACAAAATTCTTTTCACCGGCAGTTCTTCTCAACCAATCCCTCCACCCGTTGTCGCTCAAGCAGTATGCGCGCACGCTTTGGTGTGTCTGCTTCGGCACGACGCCACAGAGAGCAAGACATTTTGGCATGTTCGGGCGGCTTGCGAGTAGGTGTGAATACTCGCTCCTCACTGCGGCCCATCGGGTGTATTCCCACAACATGTGCTGCTCGTCTTCGGGTACTCCTGCATTGCAGTACTTGCAGATTTCGTGTCCGAGCCTCTTCCCCGTCGAAACTGCGTTGGCGATGACTGCTCGCACCAGCCCTTGCTGGTACCCTGTCAGCCCACCTTCCGTCAGCAATCGTCGGGTTGCCGGTCCATCTATGCCGTGTTCGATTCCCTCGAGCTGTCCTCGCGCGACCTTCAAGTACCTGTGTGTGCGGACGGCCTCCCTTACCGCATGTTGAAATTCGTCTTTCGCCACTGCCGCTCGTCTCCTTGCGCTCCCGTCCTCTGCGTCGTTGTCGCAAAAGAGGTTCCAGTTCCCTTGGTGCGTCGGGTCTCGTACAAGTCCAAGCTCTGTCCATGTCCATCCCACCTGTTCGACAGCCTCTTGGAACAGAGCTATCGGCCCCTTCTTTTTGACATGGAGCTCGCATCGTTCCTCTCTTTCTCTCCTCTCCGCCCGCACCTCTTCTGCTAACCGCCTAAGTCTCGGCTGTCTACTTAACTGCTGCCCGAGCGTCAGCAGCCGTCGATGCAAAATTACGGATGCTGGGTCCAACCGATGGCCTCGGCACAGCACATTCAGTTCAACTGCGTCGCTTCGCCGTAGACCTCCGGACCAGACTTCCGCCATCGTCGCCCTCGTCAGCGCCTGGACATACTTCTTAGGCGGCTGCCATACCGCGGTTCCGTACAGCGCTTTGGTCGTCGCTGCAGCGGCGACGAAGCGTTCTCGCTCCTCCATCGGCACCGCTAGGTGGCGAGCTCGGCGAGCTATAGCTTGGGCCTTCTCGTGGCGCCCCTTTACCCGTTTACTCGGCCTCGACGCCCCTTGCCCCACAGGTATCCGCCGAAGTTCTCAAGCCTCCGCACCGTCGTCGGTTTTGGATGCACGCCCTCGCTCGCACGCCACTCCCTGTACGTGGCCGTGTTCGAGTTGTTGACCCTCCTTGTGCCTGCAGTCGTGTACAGGCTCCTCATGCGAGGGCGGGCTGCATCAGGGGGACGTCCTCGAGGGCACGCTTTAGCGCCCGCCGCTGAGACGTTGACCTCTTCTCAACCGGTGTTACGGGACTGACCAGCGCAGGAGAGCTCTGATCACGCGCTCTCACCAAGTCCTGTACTCTGCGGTACAGCTCAGGACTGGGCACACGCACCGGAAGTGCCCACATCGGAAGCCTCTCCAGTGTCAGAAGGGTCGTATCGTCCGGGAGGCCTCGGAGGCTTCTACTCACGTCCCTCCACTCTTCCTCATTGAACAAGGTCCGCAGAAACGCGACCCACCCAATCATCTTTTCTGGGGCAGGGAGGGCGGGAAGAAAAGAGAAAGAGAGACATAAATAGAGGTAGCGAGGGTTTGGAGGAGGACGCTGGCGTGCGTCGGGGCCAGTGAGAAGCACCGGCTACATTCAAGCCTTCGAGTTTGCTGAGCCGGACGTCCAGTAGCTGTACCTCCTTCTGCAATACCTATGCCTCTTCTGTGATGTCATCTGCCTCACACGTGGGGGCCTCATAGCACCCACATGAACAAAAAAACAATCTTCGCATCGTAAAACATACCATAGTTCTGCACGTCGACCTTGGCACCAGCTGCGATCAATTCCTTGACAACTTTTGAGTAACCCCACCTGCTGGCTGCAGACAGAGCCGTGCAACCATCTGTGTCGTTGGGTGAGCGGCTAAAATGTACAACGACACGAACACAATGTGTGGGTGGTAGCAATCAGATGCAGACTGCATCACGGGCAGCCTGAAGCGGGAGGTGTTACTTTCAGATTCACGTCTCAGGGTCGAGACGCTGGCGACAGAGAATGGATGATCTTGGGCAAACACAAATCTTCCGTGTCATATGTTGACATGTGGCATCTTCTTGTCCGGAAAGTACACGTTGTGAGCCGCTCTCCACATTGGAATTCGGTGCTTTTTGGGTTCCATCTTTGTTTGATAAGGGAACAAGGGAAAACGACATTCACCGATCTGCTATGTATCATCCTGCTTCTTGCATGTCAAAACGTTGTGACCCGAATCACCACATCTGGCGCACTTTCGTTTCTTTGCTGCTGGCGGTGGGTCACTTGACGTGCCGCGCTTGGAGCCCTTTCGTGGTTTGTTGATTACCTCGGAGCATATTCGTTTGCAACAACCACATCGAAGGGGACGGACCTCACCATTGCTTTTCATCCTTCGCTTTTTTTCCCTGCCCCCCAGGAGCGGTATCGTAACGGGAGGAAGTATAATATTATACTTGCACTCAAGGGTTGCAAGGCACGGGCACTTGGACGGCGTAAGTCTCACGGATGGATTCCTTCAAATGAACGGCATGGGTAAACGAGGCGGGGTCTTTTTGCATTCATCTTGCTGCGATTGCGACGTTTGTAAGAATTAGTAAATTTGGTCGGCAACCTTGTAAAACGTAGTAAATATATGGGATCTTGCTTAAGAGCCTCATCCATCACCTTTCAAAGGTGAGCTATCTACTGCACGTCCCTGTTGCCTTGAACATAGTCGATCCAACCCTCACGCCGCCCTCGCCGACGCGGACATCCTCCGTCAGGATCGACTGCATGGAGAGTGAAGTGCTCACCCAGCAGCTGCACATCCGCGCCGTACCCGCCAACGGTCCGCACGAAGCCGAAGATCTGACGGGACTGTGCGGCGCCTCGGGGCTCGTCGCTCTCAGGGTCAGGCGCCGCTCTCTTCAACGCTCTGATCATCCTGCGGATGTCGTCAGCAGGATTCTCGAGAACCCAACCATCCGCCGTGTCCTCGGCTAAGATGGCGTTGATGAT
This sequence comes from Diplonema papillatum, assembly GCA_030068145.1. Lineage (NCBI taxonomy): Eukaryota > Euglenozoa > Diplonemea > Diplonemida > Diplonemidae > Diplonema > Diplonema papillatum. Next base: position 19,897 of record JAPJBO010001359.1, on the reverse strand, counting down.
GTTGTGGGGCGCCTTGTACGCCTCATCTTTCATGCCTACAGGTATCCGCCGAAGTTCTCAAGCCTCCGGACCGTCGTCGGGTATGGATGCACGCCCTCGCTCGCACGCCACTCCCTGTACGTGGCCGTGTTCGAGTTGTTGACCCTCCTTGTGCCTGCAGTCGTGTACAGGCTCCTCATGCGAGGGCGGGCTGCATCAGGGGGACGTCCTCGAGGGCACGCTTTAGCGCCCGCCGCTGAGACGTTGACCTCTTCTCAACCGGTGTTACGGGACTGACCAGCGCAGGAGAGCTCTGATCACGCGCTCTCACCAAGTCCTGTACTCTGCGGTACAGCTCAGGACTGGGCACACGCACCGGAAGTGCCCACATCGGAAGCCTCTCCAGTGTCAGAAGGGTCGTATCGTCCGGGAGGCCTCGGAGGCTTCTACTCACGTCCCTCCACTCTTCCTCATTGAACAAGGTCCGCAGAAACGCGACCCACCCAATCATCTTTTCTGGGGCAGGGAGGGCGGGAAGAAAAGAGAAAGAGAGACATAAATAGAGGTAGCGAGGGTTTGGAGGAGGACGCTGGCGTGCGTCGGGGCCAGTGAGAAGCACCGGCTACATTCAAGCCTTCGAGTTTGCTGAGCCGGACGTCCAGTAGCTGTACCCCCTTCTGCAATACCTATGCCTCTTCTGTGATGTCATCTGCCTCACACGTGGGGGCCTCATAGCACCCACATGAACAAGAATAGTTGAGTTGCAGCTCTTGACAAAGATAGATGGAAAAAAGAAGGTGTTTTTATTCTTCGCTTTTTCTCACGAACGGGGGGGTCGGTCCTGCTTTTGGCTTTGTAGGTTCTCCCGACTCCCCTATTCGTGGTCAGCACAAACTCAAGAGGTCTAGTCAACTATTCCCTGCAGTATTGGCATACTTTCAAGAATAGTTGAGTTGCAGCTCTTGACAAAGATAGATGGAAAAAAGAAGGTGTTTTTATCCTTCGCTTTTTCCCACGAACGGGATTAGGGTCCCTAAGGGCCCCCGCAGATTAGCGAGCTCGTCGATGGTAGACTGCGGGACGACAAGGGTGTAAGCCTCGCGTGTATGGGTCCGCCGCCTGCAAATGAGTTGGCACCCATCTGACTCTCAACGTGGCCCCGTGTCCCTCCAGCAATTTAAACAACTTTGAAAGGAGCACGTTTCCCACGAAGAGTCGACAGTGGCCCTTCAGAATCGCCAGGACTACACCCATGTTATCGACCATCATGTCGATTCCGATTCCCGAACCCCTGACCTCGATCGCCAATTCGACGGCCCTGACTACCGCAAGCAGTTCCTTCGAGAAGATACCCTCGAGATGGTGAAAAAATCCTGCCTTCACCACACCAGGTCCCACCTCGAGAGCCACGGCCCACATGTCGTCCGAAGCATCGCTCCAACCCACTATCCACTCGCGGCACGGTCTAACCGGACGAAACCAGTAATTCGCTCGAATCTCCAGAACCTCCCGCTCGAGCTCCCCGATTTCCTTCAGGGACAGCTCCACGCAGTTATCCCAGAGCTCGTACCGAACTCCGATCCTACCCGCCAGACAACGGGCAACGTCCATCAAACCTTGCCGTGCGCAGAGTCTCCTCTTCATCGCGAAACACCGCCATGCTTCCGAGCCAACCAAACACGGTGCGCGCTGTTATGCGCGGTCCTCTTTCGAACCACGAAAGGTCAAGCGTCTTCAACCACGCCGGATCCATTCTCACCGAGCCTTCCGTGAGATCGAACTCCATGCCCAGCGCCTTCAGCCTCTGCGTCGGCACCAGGTCTTCGTTCACCTCCAGCCGAGCCTTCTCGATCAGCGCTCTGAACGCTCGAGCCTTCGCCCAGCACGCCTCCTCTGTCTCCGCGCCAAAGAAAAAATTATCCACCCACGCAAAACCTTGGACCTGATGCGCCAGCACAGTCGCGATGCGTTGCGCGATCGCAGGTGCCCAAGACCAGCCCATTGGAAGCTTGCGTAGGACAAAGGATTCAAAACCACCCCGGGACGCTGCAAGATTCACGCAGAAGAACTGCGACAGCTCGGTCCATCGGTATTTGGAAGAAAAAGGACCGTGCATCGCATGAGATCACCTACTTCCACGACAGGAGCGCAGCCACTGCGTCCTCCAAGCGCGGAAGGCCCATCGGAGGCGGAGGCGCAAACACGTCGTTGATCTTTCGCCCATCAACTATTACGCGCAACCCCCCAGACGACTTCGGTACGGTAAACACCGGCAACACGAATTGGGCTTCCCGAAGGCTGGTCGGCTGCAGCAGGCCACACGCCTGGAGCACGCTGGCATGTCGCAACATCCTACGAGACGTCGAACGGCGCCTCCCCGGCTGATCCTCCCATTCCGGCTTCAACAAAGACCGAAAGACCTCCACCGATCCGATTACCTGCAGCAAACGCGCCAGCTCGCCCGTCTCATCCAACTCTTCCACAAAGGCAAGGTCGATTGAATTCGATGAGATCGGGGCGATCTCGCCGTCGTAGCAAGGTACAACTGAAGGCTTCTTTCCGTCCACCGGAAGGGCCCACTCGGGACCCGAGTACCCTTCCTGCCATATGCATCCTTCATCCGCCTCGCGATCCGGCTCCGGCGCCTCCAGCACGTCGTCTCCAACGTAATCCGTCCAGAAGGCGAATAGGGGAACAGCACGCCTCGCCCGCCGCAGCCAGCCCTGCGGAAAAGCCGGCCGCCTCAGCAGCACAGCCTCTGCGAGATCTGGAGGAGTTCTCGCACATGGCTCAACTCCGCCATCGGAAGATACCGGAGCAGGGCCGACTCCGATGAGTGGCCCGAAAACTGCCGAATCTCGTTGAGGCCCACTCCTCCCCGCAGTAGCTCCGTTAACGCGCCCCTTCGCAGGGAATGGCACGACAGCTCCGGATTCTCCCGACGCAGCGCCCGTCCCACGCTTCCGAAGGTCGTCGGAAAGAGCTTCTCTCTTGCACACCCCGCCATCGCCCTCAGCTCCGCCGTCTCCCGCGCCGACAGGGCTATCGCCGACAGGGCCCCCATGTGAAATGGATCCGACTTCGTGATCCACCATGAGATCTTCGCACCCCCCGGAGTGAACGTCACGTCCTGAGGGCGCAGACGAACTACGTCGCCTACTCTCGCTCCCGACCTCCATGCCACCAGGACGGCCATCGCCACTGCCCGATCCGTCGACCGACCCACAACAGCGTGAACCTCGGCGCTCGTCGCCGGAACCGCCTGTTTCGCCGGTTTGTTCGCACCTAAACGCCGCAAGGCCCGACGGAGGTCCTTTATGACGATCGATCCCTGAAGATCGTTGCCAACGCGGCGTTCCGCTGACACCAACGAGTTGACGTAGGTCAGGGCAGACGGAATCGAAATGTCCCCCCGACGCAACAGCCTCGTGATGAACAGCAGCAACGCAGTCGGCGTCTCCGTCGGTGACAGAACGTCGAGCATGCGCCGAAACTGCAGGAACCTGCGGTGAACAGATTCCATACCCCGCCAAGTCGAAGGAGCGAGAGCCGCCTGCATCAGCTCCCTCGCGTCCCCCATCACCAAAGAGAGCTCCTGCCGCTGAAGCAGAGGCTCCTCTTTCCGCGGTCTCCCGAGGCGTGAAACGGAAGAACGGAACTCGCGGCTCACGCCCCGCCAGCCCCGCCTCCAGTTTCCCGTCCCAGTGTCCTCATCCCCACAGTAGGAAGCCTTCACCTCCTTCCTTCGCCACCGCGACTGGACCATGCCTTCTGAAAAGCATTCCCGCCTTGCTTCGCCTTCTCCTTCTTGCGACGCATCTTCTCGGCGGCAGCCAGCCCCTTCTTCAGGAAATCGGGCGCCTCGTCCTCCTCCCACGCCGTGGCCGCAGCTTCCGCTTCCTGCCACCCGGCCGTCTGCCCGATGCGGACCACTTCCAGACGCCTGAGAACCGCTTCCGCCACCTTCCGCAAGGCCTCGTCCGCGTCGAATGCGGTCTCCGTCTCTCCAATCGCCCCCAGGACGATGCCCAACGTCTTGAGGTGGGCCTCGCGCGCCAACTCGCCGTACACAACGGCTCTCTCTTTCCCGTCGAGGGTCGTCCAGGCTTGCGGCTTGAGAGCCTGCAGGCCCACAGCCAGACCCCCGGGTCCAGCGGACCCGGGGCGCTGGCCGTTTTTTGCCTCGGCCAGCTCAGCTCGTAGGGCCGCCACATCCTTCCTCATCTCCGTGAGAAGAGAGGCCACCCCTGGCTCCTCGGCGGCCGCCTCGCCGTCGGCCGCTTCGCCGTCGGTGTCTTCTTTTCCATCGCTCGACTCCTCCTCAACCAGTACGCCTTCACGCTTAAGCCACGTCCGGACCTTTTCCTCCCACAGGCTCAACAGCCAGCAAAGATGCCACTGTGCTGCTCTTTGGGGGACGTCCTCGAAACCCAGCTTCCCTAGCGCCGCGCGCATCTGGCCCGCCCTGTCCGTTGCATCCGCGAACAGCCCTTTCATCTGGACCACTTCCCTCGCGTCCTTTTCCCAGCATGGGAACCTCAGAACCTTCTCTGTTCCCGTGGCCACGGCCTCAGCCAGGGCTTTCGCGGCGGATTCGTCCAAGGCCATTTCCCAGTGTTCTTATTATATGGAAAGAAGAACGTGTTTTTATTCGTCGCTTTTTCTCACGAACGGGGGGGGTCGGTCCTGCTTTTGGCTTTGTAGGTTCTCCCGACTCCCCTATTCGTGGTTAGCACAAACTCAAGAGGTCTTGTCAACTATTCCCTGCAGTATTGGCATACTTTCAAAAAATTAGTATGGCGCTTCCGTTTGTTTGTGCGCACTAGCGGCTTTTCACCTGATTTGGTGAGTTGCTTTTAGTACGCTGCCAACTACTAATGTTTAGTACCAACAATGCATTGTTAACACAAAAAAACATTCTTCGCATCGTAAAACATACCATTTTCCTGCACGTCGACCTTGGCACCAGCTGCGATCAATTCCTTGACAACCTTCAAGCGACCATTCTCGCTGGCAATATGCAGAGCCGTCCGACCATCTGTGTCATTGGGTGAGCGGCTAAAATGTACAACGACACGAACACAATGTGTGGGTGGTAGCAATCAGATGCAGACTGCATCACGGGCAGCCTGAAGCGGGAGGTGTTACTTTCAGATTCACGTCTCAGGGTCGAGACGCTGGCGACAGAGAATGGATGATCTTGGGCAAACACAAATCTTCCGTCATATGTTGACATGTGGCATCTTCTTGTCCGGAAAGTACACGTTGTGAGCCGCTCTCCACATTGGAATTCGGTGTTTTTTGGGTTCCATCTTTGTTTGATAAGGGAACAAGGGAAAACGACATTCACCGATCTGCTATGTATCATCCTGCTTCTGCATGTCAAAACGTTGTGACCCGAATCACCACATCTGGCGCACTTTCGTTTCTTTGCTGCTGGCGGTGGGTCACTTGACGTGCCGCGCTTGGAGCCCTTTCGTGGTTTGTGTATTACCTCGGAGCATATTCGTTTGTGTACTGCCCTGTCGAGGTCTTTTCCCTTCTGAAACTCATGGCCAAGGGGAAACGCCTCTTGTGCCCGTTTCCCGTCCATGCCTCGTTTAGGGATGCCCTCCGCGGGACTGCGGGGAAGCGGGGCATCCTGCAGCCGTTCAACGACGCCGACTGCTCGGGACGGACGAGGGCGCGTTTTCTAACCCACAGTGCCCGGATAGATGGTTGTTGCATCCCTTCTGAAAGCGGGTATGGACCCCATGCAGGTTCAAAAGATGGGTGATTGGGCATCAGGAGACATGGTGACCCACTACGACGAGAAAGTCCTAAGGGACCCAGGGTGTGTTGAGGCGTAAAAAGCTTACACCGAGCCACTCGAAGTTCTCGTACAGAAAGTGAAGAACAAGAAGGCAACCCGTGTCCCCGACGTCGACTGCGAGACATGCCACCGAAGAACGGAGGGCTCCACAAAAGAGCTCTACGTTTTCCCAAGTGTGATGGATGTGGCTCTTAAGCAAGATCCCATATATTTACTACGTTTTACAAGGTTGCCGACCAAATTTACATATTCTTACAAACGTCGCAATCATAGCAAGATGAATGAAAAAAGACCCCGCCTCGTTTACCCATGCCGTTCATTTGAAGGAATCCATCCGTGAGACTTACGCCGTCCAAGTGCCCGTGCCTTGCAACCCTTGAGTGCAAGTACTAGCTATTTAGTCACTGTGTTAAATTCTTCCTTCGGTGCGGTTGCCTTCTGAGCCGTCGTCGCCGCTCCGACGTCCGAATTTAACTCTTGTTTAATAGCCTCTACCAAGCATACCTCGGCTACATTTCACAACTGTGCCTCGGTTGTGTTCCTTAACTGGATTGCTGGCGCGATGGGATGAGCTGCCCGGCGAAAATATGGCCGCCATGGCGGCTGCAGTTGCGGGCCTAGCCGGCGCGACCGCAAGCAGACGGCTGCGTGCGCAACCACCGTTGCCAGCTCGACCGGCGTGTGAGCACGGGCTTGCGCTGCCGTGGGCCCGATCGCGCTCTCCACGCGGTACCATGGGATTGTCCCTTCGCCGGACAGCTCTAGCAAACCAGGGAACACAAACCTGCACACTGAAAGTACGTACGAACGCACCACCGTGAGTAGCCAGGCACTCTGAACACAGCTAGAGTGCTGCGCTCTTCGACTTGTACACATGTACCGCCGCCGGGCAATAAAACTTGACCGCCTGGACCTACGCGGGTCACGGGGAGCCTTCTCGCCGCACCTTCGAATCAGCGCCGCATCCGCCCAGTCGCCCTGTGACGACCTCATTCCGACCCCCAAGAGGGTGCAGCACCTGCCCACTCTTGCAGTGGGTCCCATACCGGTTACCGTACAGTCCAGCCCAGCTCAGCCTACTCAGGGTGTCCAGCACCTCTGGCCTCAGTCCCGCGGAGGACGCCGTAGTACTCGGTGTGATTTGGGGAAAAGGGCGCAGCAACTCGGCGCCTCGCCAGCGCCATTCTCTTCAGCAATGAGAAGACCTTACCGGGCAGTACCTGATACGAGCCGGGGTGTCATTGCAAAAGGCACCATGAAGGCGATCGGCGCGGAGACTTTGGCACGGGGATTTGTCCTCCACGACCAGCGGGCGCTGAGAAAGGAGGCTCCCGACGCAGTGTAGAAAGAGCCTCCGAATCAGGAGCTTTCGTGCAGCAGCGCGTGCTCCGCACCGCCGCAGTTGCTCGAGGACCGCACAGATCCTGCAGCATGCAGTCGATCATTACCGAGGATATTCGCCCAGCAAAGGTGGACTGAGGCTCGTCTGGCACTGCATCAAGGGGAAGGGGAACGGTACAAGGGGGTCTGTCTCGAAAGGATAGACCTAGTTCCCCCCTTTGCTGCCGAATGCCCCAGACAATGACGGCTCCGGGGGCACAGGCAGCCGCCAAAAACCCTCCAGGCGGCGAACAGAGGTCGGATATGGCTCACCCCCGTTCTCGCCGCATACTCCGCTGTACTGGAGCTGTAGACGGCCTTCGTCCTCGCGGGTGTATTCGGGGACCCGATGTGGTCCCGTGCGCGCTCCGGAGCGTGTGCTCTGAGCGCACTCAGCGTACGGCGCTGTGCCGTCACCTTCCCTTTCGCTGGTCTCCCCCGGGGCGTCCCCACGATCTCCCGGGTCTCTCGCGAAGCCTCCTCGAGACTTCCCACCCCCCGGAGAAGCGTTGAAGGCGAAGGTACACGTAAACCTTGAAGGGGGGGACCGGGCGATAGCTATAGGGAAGATTCCTGAGCGACAGGACCGGGAGCCCTGCAGCGACACTGTCAGCTCTTCCATTCTTCATCAAAGAACTCACCTTTCACGAAGGAGAGCTGCCTGATACTCCTAGACATCCTCTTTCCTTCCATTTCCTGGGTGGGTGGGTGGGAAAATCGGAGGAAGGTGCTTGGTAGATCTCGCTCCTGCCGGCGCTTGCGCGAAATTAGCTGAATTAAACGCCCATTAAATTCTTCCTTCGGTGCGGTTGCCTTCTGAGCCGTCGTCGCCGCTCCGACGTCCGAATTTAACTCTTGTTTAATAGCCTCTACCAAGCATACCTCGGCTACATTTCACAACTGTGCCTCGGTTGTGTTCCTTAACTGGATTGCTGGCGCGATGGGATGAGCTGCCCGGCGAAAATATGGCCGCCATGGCGGCTGCAGTTGCGGGCCTAGCCGGCGCGACCGCAAGCAGACGGCTGCGTGCGCAACCACCGTTGCCAGCTCGACCGGCGTGTGAGCACGGGCTTGCGCTGCCGTGGGCCCGATCGCGCTCTCCACGCGGTACCATGGGATTGTCCCAATGGCTTCTATCCCAATGGTCCCTAGCCAGCAGACTGGAATGCATCTCCCTCTTTCCTACGCAGAGGCCACACGCGGAAACGCTGCCGACAAGTCGTTTCTTCCCGACCAGGTGAGCCACTTTCTTCTCAGCCACGCCTTGTTCGAGGACGCGCTCCCACGGTTTACAGAAGCCAACTTCTGACCACCTGAGCTCCAAATGCGAGAGCAAGATGCCACCAATTGCAGAGCGTTCTCGCACTTGCTAAGAGACTACCGGCACCCTAGAGCGTCAGCCTCTATAAACCAGGAGTCGGTGTCGACGAAAAAACTGTGGCTGACCATCTTCCTCCCACACACAGCCAACATGCTCGTCGAGGAAATACGAGACACTCACATAGCGCTCACGTAGCGTTTATTGTGTTGAGCATCCGCATCCAAATGTGTTCATGAGAGTCAGCGACGACAAGAAAACTGGCCGCGGCATACGAAACTTCATCTCGTGCTCAGACGCACCATGCAACTACTTCGCAGCGTCATTTCCATCGTTTACCCAGCGCGAGCGAGGCCAGAAGGGACATTCCTAAATGCGGAAGGACTTCGGAAAAATCGTTGTGCTTGCAGAGCGTGTGACAGGAGCCACAAGCTGCCTCGCCCTCGACTCCGCTCGAATCAAGCTCCCAAGCACCTAAGTACATGGATCGGTAGACTGACCCCTGCCGAAATGCATGTTGACATGCATTTTTAATCTCCGGGACAGGGCACAGCCCTCTTCCGGGAGGAGTCACGGCGACAGCCTCTGGCAGGGCGCGAGACCCTCGTGGGAAGTCGCCGGTCGCTGGGTCCGGATCCGCGACTTCAACGTTGTCCATTGCCGTCTCGAATATGCGGAGCTCTTCTTCAAGCCGCGAAACGATCTTCCTTTTGCCGACCTGCATCTACTTCACGCGCCGATTCGCATCGAGTAGGGCCGCCTTCATCTCTCTCGACTCTTCCGCGTCCACCTGAGATCGACGGTGCTCTGCAGCTCTTCCTGGTCGCCTTGTAACTGAGATCGGCATCCAGCCTACCAACCTGTCTTTCAAGCGGGCTTCCACTCTGCGCTGCGTTGTTCTTCAAGTCGATGATCAATTGCGCAGAGGTTGATTCTGCTTCTTGGCTGTCAGCTTTGCGACGTCGACAGGGCGCACGGCCCTCTTCCGGAGGAGTCACGGAGACAACCTCTGGGAAGGGCGCAAGGCCCTCTTCCGGAGAAGCCACATGGACAGTCTCTGGGAAGGGCGCACGGCCCTCTTCCGGAGGAGTCACGGAGACAGCCTCTGGGAAGGGCGCAAGGCCCTCTTCCGGAGAAGCCACATGGACAGTCTCTGGGAAGGGCGCACGGCCCTCTTCCGGAGAAGCCACATGGGCAGTCTCTGGGACAGGGCGCACGGCCCTCTTCCGGAGGAGTCACGGAGACAACCTCTGGGAAGGGCGCAAGGCCCTCTTCCGGAGAAGCCACATGGACAGTCTCTGGGAAGGGCGCACGGCCCTCTTCCGGAGGAGTCACGGAGACAACCTCTGGGAAGGGCGCAAGGCCCTCTTCCGGAGAAGCCACATGGACAGTCTCTGGGACAGGGCGCACGGCCCTCTTCCGGAGGAGTCACGGAGACAGCCTCTGGGAAGGGCGCAAGGCCCTCTTCCGGAGAAGCCACATGGACAGTCTCTGGGAAGGGCGCACGGCCCTCTTCCGGAGGAGTCACGGAGACAACCTCTGGGAAGGGCGCACGGCCCTCTTCCGGAGAAGCCACATGGACAGTCTCTGGGACAGGGCGCACGGCCCTCTTCCGGAGGAGTCACGGAGACAGCCTCTGGGAAGGGCGCAAGGCCCTCTTCCGGAGAAGCCACATGGACAGTCTCTGGGAAGGGCGCACGGCCCTCTTCCGGAGGAGTCACGGAGACAGCCTCTGGGAAGGGCGCAAGGCCCTCTTCCGGAGAAGCCACATGGACAGTCTCTGGGACAGGGCGCACGGCCCTCTTCCGGAGGAGTCACGGAGACAGCCTCTGGGAAGGGCGCAAGGCCCTCTTCCGGAGAAGCCACATGGACAGTCTCTGGGAAGGGCGCACGGCCCTCTTCCGGAGGAGTCACGGAGACAACCTCTGGGAAGGGCGCAAGGCCCTCTTCCGGAGAAGCCACATGGACAGTCTCTGGGAAGGGCGCAAGGCCCTCTTCCGGAGAAGCCACATGGGCAGTCTCTGGGACAGGGCGCACGGCCCTCTTCCGGAGGAGTCACGGAGACAACCTCTGGGAAGGGCGCAAGGCCCTCTTCCGGAGAAGCCACATGGACAGTCTCTGGGAAGGGCGCACGGCCCTCTTCCGGAGAAGCCACATGGGCAGTCTCTGGGACAGGGCGCACGGCCCTCTTCCGGAGAAGCCACATGGACAGTCTCTGGGACAGGGCGCACGGCCCTCTTCCGGAGGAGTCACGGAGACAGCCTCTGGGAAGGGCGCAAGGCCCTCTTCCGGAGAAGCCACATGGACAGTCTCTGGGAAGGGCGCACGGCCCTCTTCCGGAGAAGTCACGGAGACAACCTCTGGGAAGGGCGCAAGGCCCTCTTCCGGAGAAGCCACATGGACAGTCTGGGAAGGGCGCAAGGCCCTCTTCCGGAGAAGCCACATGGGCAGTCTCTGGGACAGGGCGCACGGCCCTAGTCACGGAGGAGTCACGGAGACAACCTCTGGGAAGGGCGCACGGCCCTCTTCCGGAGAAGCCACATGGACAGTCTCTGGGAAGGGCGCACGGCCCTCTTCCGGAGAAGCCACATGGGCAGTCTCTGGGACAGGGCGCACGGCCCTCTTCCGGAGAAGCCACATGGACAGTCTCTGGGAAGGGCGCACGGCCCTCTTCCGGAGAAGCCACATGGACAGTCTCTGGGACAGGGCGCACGGCCCTAGTCACGGAGGAGTCACGGAGACAACCTCTGGGAAGGGCGCACGGCCCTCTTCCGGAGAAGCCACATGGACAGTCTCTGGGAAGGGCGCACGGCCCTCTTCTGGAGAAGCCACATGGGCAGTCTCTGGGACAGGGCGCACGGCCCTCTTCCGGAGAAGCCACATGGACAGTCTCTGGGAAGGGCGCACGGCCCTCTTCCGGAGAAGCCACATGGACAGTCTCTGGGACAGGGCGCACGGCCCTAGTCACGGAGGAGTCACGGACACAACCTCTGGGAAGGGCGCACGGCCCTCTTCCGGAGAAGCCACATGGACAGTCTCTGGGAAGGGCGCACGGCCCTCTTCCGGAGAAGCCACATGGGCAGTCTCTGGGACAGGGCGCACGGCCCTCTTCCGGAGAAGCCACATGGACAGTCTCTGGGAAGGGCGCACGGCCCTCTTCCGGAGGAGTCACGGAGACAGCCTCTGGGAAGGGCGCAAGGCCCTCTTCCGGAGAAGCCACATGGACAGTCTCTGGGAAGGGCGCACGGCCCTCTTCCGGAGAAGCCACATGGGCAGTCTCTGGGACAGGGCGCACGGCCCTCTTCCGGAGGAGTCACGGAGACAACCTCTGGGAAGGGCGCACGGCCCTCTTCCGGAGAAGCCACATGGGCAGTCTCTGGGACAGGGCGCACGGCCCTCTTCCGGAGGAGTCACGGAGACAGCCTCTGGGAAGGGCGCAAGGCCCTCTTCCGGAGAAGCCACATGGACAGTCTCTGGGACAGGGCGCACGGCCCTCTCACTGGATTTTCCGAGGGAACCTGCGAGGCTTGACGAATCTACATACAGGGGGTCGGTTCGGATTTCTTCATTCCTTTCCTCTCATTGAACGAAACCCGCTACTGCAATGCACGGCAGCAATGCCGGACCGCATTGTCCAACTGCAATGCAGACCTTGCAGAGCTCATGGCCCTCTTCCGGAGAAGTCGCTGAGGAAGTTCTCTGGGACAGCAAGAACTTCGTTGCAAAACAGCATAGTCCTCCCTCGAGAACGTGTCGCCGGACGCCGACACCATACTGCCGCCACCTGCAACCAAGGACTTGCCGCGCCCGTACTCGCTTTTCGGTTCAAGTCAGTTTCGGGAAGCGACAGTCACGAGATACCAAACAAAATCGGAGGAAGGTGCTTGGTAGATCTCGCTCCTGCCGGCGCTTGCGCGAAATTAGCTGAATTAAACGCCCAATTAATAGAGGAAAAAGGCACTCGAGTTTTTTTATTTTTTGGCCACGAGTGCCGGGAGGCACGAGTGGCCAAAAAATAAAAAAAACGAGAGTGCCTCTTTCCTCTATTCAGTGGAAAACATAATTTTTTTGCATCGGTCGCAAAATTGAGTCACTCCCGGGCCGTATCTTGTGTGCGCAGATACGGCCCTGTGCAAAAATAGCCGTGATAATTACTTTTTGCCCCAAATCGTCCATTACAAAAACCCTTAGATAAGGAGAATCCAAGGGAACGAAGCACTATGCCGGGAACGAAGCGCAAAGCATCTTCGAGCAGCTCGGAGTCGAATTCGAGCTCAGAGACACCTGCAAAGCGTGCTGCTGCTATCACGCGCGACCTGCTGCCTGACGCCAGTAAGGTCGTTTACCAGAAGGCATTCGACGAATTCATCGCCACCGCACGCATTAAGAAAAATGCTATGCCAACAGAAGCCAACATGCTTGTTTACTTCGATGGTCTGTCAAAGGAACTTGCACCAACGTGCAAGTTCCTTTGACAGACCACAGAACGTAACGTGCAAACATCAACATTGGTGTTCCTTCTGCACCGCAGGCAGCGAAGAAGGCAGCACCAAAACGTTCTACCAAGTAACTCTCAGATCACTTCAAGTTCCTTCTCTTTCATCATCAGAACAACTCTTTGCGCATCGACTCACGTTCGTTTGCACCAGTCACTCACTCGATTTTGTGGTTCACGGCCATTTCTTTTCACACTTACCTCACTTTTTAGCATCGCAGAGCCTCATTTTTTCGCATTTTCTTATGTTTTTGGAGCCGTGACATAATGAGCGTTTGCGTGACATAATGAGCGTTTGCGTGACATAATGAGTGTGTGCGTGACAAAAAACTGACCATTTTTTCACGGAGGGAGTGAAGAAATTTTGCGACCCATGCAAAAAAATATTATACTTCCTCCCGTTACGATACCGCTCCTGGGGGGCAGGGAAAAAAAGCGAAGGATGAAAAGCAATGGTGAGGTCCGTCCCCTTCGATGTGGTTGTTGGAATAGACTCTGGCACGCTGTCGGGTCCATTCGGCAGGAGCAAAGGGGACAACAGATTGATGCTTTCAAAGGTGAGGTATCTACTGCACGTCCCTGTTGCCTTGAACATAGTCGATCCAACCCTCACGCCGCCCTCGCCGACGCGAACATCCTCCGTCAGGATCGACTGCATGGAGAGTGAAGTGCTCACCCAGCAGCTGCACATCCGCGCCGTACCCGCCAACGGTCCGCACGAAGCCGAAGATCTGACGGGACTCTGCGGCGCCTCGGGGCTCGTCGCTCTCAGGGTCAGGCGCCGCTCTCTTCAACGCTCTGATCATCCTGCGGATGTCGTCAGCAGGATTCTCGAGAACCCAACCATCCGCCGTGTCCTCGGCTAAGATGGCGTTGATGATGTTGTGGGGCGCCTTGTACGCCTCATCTTTCATGCCTACAGGTATCCGCCGAAGTTCTCAAGCCTCCGGACCGTCGTCGGGTATGGATGCACGCCCTCGCTCGCACGCCACTCCCTGTACGTGGCCGTGTTCGAGTTGTTGACCCTCCTTGTGCCTGCAGTCGTGTACAGGCTCCTCATGCGAGGGCGGGCTGCATCAGGGGGACGTCCTCGAGGGCACGCTTTAGCGCCCGCCGCTGAGACGTTGACCTCTTCTCAACCGGTGTTACGGGACTGACCAGCGCAGGAGAGCTCTGATCACGCGTTCTCACCAAGTCCTGTACTCTGCGGTACAGCTCAGGACTGGGCACACGCACCGGAAGTGCCCACATCGGAAGCTTCTCCAGTGTCAGAAGGGTCGTATCGTCCGGAGGCCTCGGAGGCTTCTACTCACGTCCCTCCACTCTTCCTCATTGAACAAGGTCCGCAGAAACGCGACCGGAGAGGACGCAGGCGTGCGTCGGGGCCCGTGAGAAGCACCGGCCACCTTGCAAGATGAGAATACCTGCCCTGGAAAGAAGCACCCTTTTACTCGCGGGGGTAAGCACCCTTGCGGGGGAGCTCTTCCGTGTGCCTCCATGCGGAAGGACACTGGGCAGGTTCAAGGCAAGGATTTTTCCGCGCTGCCAAGTAGGAGGTAAGCCGAACAGAAGAAACGGTGAGGGAATGCGTAATGCACGCTCCCACTCCTCACGTATATGATGCTCTCTTCGTGGAAGTATCAGAGAGACCCGGTACGCTCTCCTCTGCGGGGGAGCCCTCTTCGGAGGACAGAAGCCAGATGCAGTGTTCTTCTCTGTTACGGAGCCCTCTTCGCCGAGGGACGAAAAAAGCGCACGCAACTATCCTCTTTTATGGAGGAGTCCTCTCCGCGAGGATCAGAGGAGAAAGAAGAAAGACTGCCCGCAGACGCAAAGACGAGAACAAACGCTTGTGCGCGTACCCGCATCCCCCGCTGGGGAGCTCTCAAATAAGAAATGCAGTAAGATCAAGACGTGCGCAAATAATATCGCCCTCAGAGAGAAGATGTCAGACAAGGAGGGAGGAAAATCAGCATGGCCCGCCTCCCCGCTAGGGAGCCCTTATTGCGCGGATGGAAGACGGCTCACGCAACGCTAGACGCTCTCCTCTGCGAGGAGCCTCATACGCGGTGAAGGAAAACACCCCAGTTCGCATGCCCGCCTCCCTCGCTGGGAGCGGAGGGAGTACGTGCGCTCGGCTAAGGCCGGCGCGTGGCGAGACTGGAGGCAGCAGTTAAAGTTCGGGGAACAGCAAAGTTCGGGCGAAGCTAAGTTCGGGCAATGCTAAGTTCTGGTGAAGCAAAGTTCGGGTGAAGCTAAGTTCGGGCGAAACAAAGTTCGGGCGAAGCAAAGTTCGGAGCGAAGCTAAGTTCGGGTGAAGCAAAGTTCTGGTGAAGCAAAGTTCGGGCGAAGGTGAAGCTAAGTTCGGGCGAAACAAAGTCCGGGCGAAGCTAAGTTCTGGGTGAAGCAAAGTTCGGACGTTCTGGTGAAGCTAAGATCGGGCGAAACAAAGTTCGGCGAAGCTAAGTTCGGGTGAAGCAAAGTTCGGGCGAAGGTGAAGCTAAGTTCTGGTGAAGCAAAGTTCGGGCGAAGCTAAGTTCGGGTGAAGCAAAGTTCGGGCGAAACAAAGTTCGGGCGAAACAAAGTTCGGGCGAAGCTAAGTTCGGGTGAGCAAAGTTAGGTGAAGCAAAGTTCGGGCGGTGAAGCTAAGTTCGGGCGAAGCAAAGTTCGGGCGAAGCAAAGTTCGGGCGAAGCTAAGTTCTGGGTGAAGCAAAGTTCTGGTGAAGCAAAGTTCGGGCGAAGCTAAGATCGGGCGAAGCAAAGTTCGGGTGAAGCTAAGTTCGGGTGAAGCAAAGTTCGGGTGAAGCAAAGTTCGGGCGAAACAAAGTTCGGGCGAAACAAAGTTCGGGCGAAACAAAGTTCGGGCGAAAGCGTTCGACGCTTTTCACGATATCAGCACAGCGGAGAGCCGCCACAGAAAGCATGCGTCCCCCCATCCGGCGGAAAACCGGCTCCTTGTGGAAATGCAGGAGCGCCTGCGAGGAGCGGACGTAGCAACTCACCTGGTCCCGGGAGGAAATATGGTTGCCGATCTCGATACCAGGGATTAAGAGAAAAGAGGGGGGGGGGGACAGCGCTCTTGTTAAGGATCAGCCACTTTGGCCGGATGGCCGGATATACCAGACCCCCCCTCCCCCCCCCCCTCTACAGTGCAGTTGCCTTGGAGGCTGGGTGGTCAAATTCTATGAGGTGAAATGGTCAAAATTCCCTGCCAAAAGTGGGCCCACAAAAATTTTCCAAAGTGTGGTATTTGGGGTATTTGGGGCAAAAAAAATTTTTTTTTCTGACCGCCCACCGTGGTGACCACCTTAGAGTGTGACAGGTAGCGTCTCCCCCCTCCACAGTGAAAATAGCCTGAGGGGGGGGGTGTGGGGCTAATTTATTCCGGGGTGGCTTTTTTTCCGACTTTTTTTCCGACTTTTTTATTCCGGGAGGTGAAAATTTGTTCCGGGAGGTGAAAATTTGTTCCGGGAAGTGAAAATTTGTTCCGGGAAGTGAAACTTTGTTCCGGGGTGGGCTTTTTTTCTGACTAATTTGTTCCGGGAACTGAAAATTTGTTCCGGGGTGGGCTTTTTTTCTGACTAATTTGTTCCTGGGTGAGTTTTTTTTCATTTCTGGGCTAAAAATGGCTGACACGATCAGTGAGCCTCCCAGAAAAAAAACTCACCCCGGAACAAATTTTCACTTCCCGGAACAAATTTTCAGTTCCGGAACAAATTTTCACTTCCCGGAACAAATTTTCAGTTTCGGAACAAATTTCACCTAATTTCACGGGACCCGGACCGAACCCAGAACTGGGGAGGACTGGGCTGACAACCCAAGGTGGCAACAAACGGAATCTGCACTCCACATTACATCACGCAAGAATGGCTGATTCCTTCCTGAAGTCATCGACTGTCTTTGTGCCCACAGGAAGCGCGAACTGAACGCAAGGACCTTCCAGATGTGGAACACTGTACGGAGAGAAGACCACGCAACGGAGCAGGCGCCCACAAGTAGTTTCTAACAGGACTAATCCCTCACACCGAAGTGATCATGAGTTGCCTTAACGAAACGAACCTTGTGGAGCTGAACTCAGGCTGATAGGTGGGCCTTCTACAACGTTAGCACCGGTCAGCAAGTAAACGTATCCGACCCCTGGCACAGAAGGCACGCGGTGGCTATCGGTAAACTGCATCGCGCACTCAGACAGACTTAACAGCATGTACTTGGAACCCCTTCCCACGGTCAGTAACTTGGACGACAATTACACTGGACGAACGCAGGAAATGACGAATATCCTCGAGGCTGTCGTAAATTCTCTTCTCAAAAAATATTAAAATACATAGGGTCAAAAGGGCACCCCCCCGAAAAAAAAAAAAGACTCCAGATACGCAAACTCTTTCGAACGCTGCACACGGGTATCCTTCAAGTGACCTCTAACTATCTGTTGCATACGCGTATCCGGATCTGAAAGCCGAAGACTTTGTAACACTTTACCGCAACCGAAGTCGCGAACCGGGTTCGGCTTGCACTGCAAAAGCAGCATAATTGTGTCTTGCGCCCGAGCGCGGAAATCCGCCACCCGCCATTCGGCTAGAGTGCAAGAACACAATTGCGAAGCGTACTACAAACGGATAGTGTTACATAGGCGAACGAATCATGCGAGAACCTATGGAGGGGCCCCTCGACAGCTTTCAGAACACGGCATAGTAAGTCAAGAGTCGGATAAGCGAGTGTGCACATTCTGCTCCCGTTTGATCTGCATTTTCCACCTTTCCCCCCTTTCTTTGTTCTGCTGTGTGTATTTGAAAAACGTTATCGCATGCGGGAAGCGGGGTTTGCGGGTTAGGGTATGCGGAGTTTGCAGTGTTAGGGTACGCGGGGTTGCGGGTTCGGGTATGCGGGTTTGCGAGGTTAGGGTATGCGGGGTTTGCGGGTTAGGGTATGCGCGTTTGGGTTGCGGGGTTGCGGGGTTTGCGGGTTTGCGGGGTTAGGGTACGCGGGTTTGCGGGTTAGGGTATGCGGGTTTGGGTATGCGGGTTTGCGGGGTTAGGGTATGCGGGTTTGCGGGTTTGCGGGTTAGGGTTTGCGGGGTTAGGGTACGCGGGTTGCGGGTTCGGGTTTGCGGGGTTGGGTATGCGGGTTTGCGGGTTCGGGTATGCGGGGGGGGTTCGGGTATGCGTACCTTACACAAAAATTGTAAAAATCACACACAAATGGTGAAAATCTGGAAAATTTGGCAAACCCCAAATTTTCAGTTTCCGGAACAAATTTTCACTTCCCGGAATAAATTTTCACTTCCCGGAACAAATTTTCACTTCCCGGAATAAATTTTCACTTCCCGGAACAAATTTTCACTTCCCGGAACAAATTTTCACTTCCCGGAACAAATTTTCACTTCCCGGAATAAATTTTCACTTCCCGGAACAAATTCGTCGGAAAAAAAGCCTGAAAAAAAGCTCACCCAGGAATAAATTAGCTCGACCCGGGGGGGGGAGGGGGGGGATGGTTCTTAACAAGATGCCTGGGGGGGGGAGAGGGGCGCGGCGTTTCTTCTTGAATAATGCCCAGTGTCCTTCCGCATGGAGGCACACGGAAGAGCTCCCCCGCAAGGGTGCTTACCCCCGCGAGTAAAAGGGTGCTTCTTTCCAGGGCAGGTATTCTCATCTTGCAAGGTGGCCGGTGCTTCCTCACGGGCCCCGACGCACGCCTGCGTCCTCTCCATCCAACCCTCTGTTTTTCTTCTTTCTCTGTATCTCCAAGTTCTCCCCTCGTGCTGGCACCACGAAGCGAGGTCCGTCGCTGCTAGCGGGCCCAGAGAAGGGAAATAAAACTGATCGGGAAAAACACGCAGTCTTTTATCCCCGAGGTTTTATTATCCCGCAATCGAACCAGGTTGTAATACCTAAGCACATACACACCTTCTCCGGTAGCTCCCGGCTCAGCCGATTTCCGCGGCCTTTTTAAAAGGTCCCTCCCTCCCTCCCAGCTCGGCTGAGGAGAGCGCTTGTTTGCGGTTTTTGCGCCAGCATTGCGTACGGTCTTCTATCCCGACTCCCAGCGGGGTAAGCGGGCTTACTATTCCCTCCGCGTCTTTGAGGGCTCCCAGCAGAGGAGAGCGTTTTAGCGAAGCGTACGGCATTAGGAGGGCTCCCCAGCGGGGGAGGCGGGCATGCGAACTGGGGTTTTTCCTCCCTCCGCGTCTGAGGGCTCCTCGTAGAGGAGAGCGTCTGGCGTTGCGTGCGGCACTCTTCCCTCCGCGCTCGGAGGGCTCCTCGCAGAGGAAAGCGTTTTAGCGTAGCGTACGGCATCTTCCCTCCGCGTTATGAGGGCTCCCCAGCGGGGGAGGCGGGCATGCGTACGGGGTTTCCACCCTCCGTGTGGCTCCTCGCAGAGGAGAGCGTCTGGCCTTGCGTACGGCATCTTCCCTCCGCGCAAGGAGGGCTCCCCAGCGGGGGAGGCGGGCATGCGAACTGGGGTTTTTCCTCCCTCCGCGTCTGAGGGCTCCTCGCAGAGGAGAGCGTCTAGCGTTGTGTGCGGCATTTTTCGAGACTGGAGGTCCTATGAACATGCAATGTGAATAGCCTCTATTCGAGCCAACCCCACTTTTAAAAGTGTATTGTTTTTGAACTAGATAATAGCGCGGAGCTGGCTTTTTCTCCCCCTGGGAAAATGTATATGGGTGGCAGAGTGAGCGGGTGTCGGCCTTCAGGCCGGTGTGTCCGGGTTCACACCCCGCCCATGACACTTTTCCGGTCGAAGATTATTTCGAGGTTTGCTGTCGTTTCGGGGCCTGATGTGCCCGAAATTTGCGTTTTTTGCGGAGTTTCTCAGCCCCCCGGAGAAATACCGGAGGGGGCGGCGGGAAAAGGCTGCCCCAGGGCGGCCCCCCCCCGTGCTGGGCCCCGGGTACGAGGCCAAACTTTACACC